>SNVD02000119.1:0-12888 GCA_013180625.2 Boswellia sacra | reverse complement strand
AATCCTAATCATTCATGTAATTATTGTGGAAGAAAAGGACACAAAATGCATTCTTGTTACATTAAGAGAAATCCTAATTTGAAACAAATATGGCTTCCAAAAAGGACCATAACTAACCCCCAAGGACCCAAGAACATTTGGGTACCAAAAAGTCGCTCTTTTAATGTTGATTGTAGAAGAAAAGGAGTGGCAAACACAAGTGGTACTTAGATAGTGGATGCTCAAGGCATATGACCGGAGATGCCTCCAAGTTCTCAAGATTAATCATGAAGAAAGGAGGATATGTGACCTTCGGTGATAATGCCAAAGGAAGGGTAGTCTAACATGGTGATATTGGTAATCCTTCTTCACTTATTATTGAAAATATTTTGCTTGTTAATGGTGTGAAACATGATTTGATTAGCATTAGTCAATTGTATGATAAGGGATATTTTGTTGCTTTTGAACCAATTAGATGTGTCATTAAGGATGTTAGTAACAATAAGATATTATTTATTGGTAATAGATATGGTAATATTTATACAATTGATATTGATGTTAATGATCATGTAGAAAATTGTTTCATTTTTAATCATGATGCTTGGTTATGGCATAGAAGGCTACGTCATGCTAGCATGGACACAATTTCAAAAATTTCTAAAAATGATTTAGTTGATGGTTTTCCAAGAATAAAATTTGAAAAGGATAAGATTTGTGATGCTTGTCAATTTGAAAAACAAGTGAGAACTTCTTTTAAACAAAAGAAATTTGTTTCAACAAACTAGGGATGGCAAAAGTCCGGTGCGGGTGCGGGTTTGGCCATTCCGCACCCGGACCGGACTAAAAAAAATTTCCCCGGACCCCGGAAAATCTCCGGATTTTTCCGAGTTTTTCCGGGTCCGGGTTTTAGGATATTACATACCGCATCCGCACCGCACCCGGAAAAAAACCCGGATTTCTCTGGATTTTTTTTCATTTTTATCCTTACCCGGAAAAAACCCGGATTTTTTCATACTTTTTCCTATTTTTTCTTAATTTTTTAAAGAATTATGCGGGTGCGGTGCGGGTGCGGGGTTTATTGACAATAGCGCACCCGCACCGCACCCGGATTTTTTTTTTAAAACAATCCCCGCACCCGGATTTAAAACCCGCAAAATCCGGTTTTTTTCACCCGGATTTTCCGGGTAAAATTCGGGTACCTGGTAAACCCGGGTTTTTTTGCCAACCCTACAACAAACAAACCTCTACAATTACTTCATTTGGATTTATTTGGACCATCAAGAACTCAAAGCCTCGGTGGAAAGTATTATGTTTTTGTTATTGTGGATGATTATTCAAGATTTACTTGGGTATTATTCTTGAAAACTAAAAATGAGGCCATACAAGCTTTTTCAAAATTTGTAAAAAGAGTCCAAAATCAAAAAGGGTATTCTATTATGTCCATTATGAGTGATCATGGTGGTGAAGTAGACAATGTTGCATTTGAAAATCTTTGTGATGAAAATGGTTTTGAACATAATTTTTTCTCACCTAGAACTCCACAACAAATTGGTGTTGTTGAGAGGAAAAATATGACTATTCAAGAAATGGCTAGGAACATGTTACTTGAAAATAGTTAAAAGAAATTTGTCACTGGAGATCGATGAATGTTCAAAAGATGGAAATAAACAGCCCATTTTATCAGCTCAAGTGACTTCTGAAGCAGTCAAGGGTGCTCAGCAGGTGGCATCCCGACTTTCATGTAAGGAGGGCAGTGATGTAGTTGGATGTCCTGCGAAGGATTCATCAGTTTCTGATCCCATCACACAAAATTCACAGAACTAAAACAGTTTGCAGCTGACGTTCTATCTTTGTATCGTAGGTATTGTACTTCAAACATTGGTTAAGCATTTGTTATGAGTTGTTAATCTTTGTATTTTATAGCTAACTCTAGGAAGATGAGGTAGTATCTTTACCTTAACCTCTCCTTCCCTCCACCCCACAACCCCCGCCGCTCCGGCCCCGGCCTCGGCCCCACACTGCCCCACCCCCACCAAAAAATTAAAAAAGAAAATAAATTTATAAATTTATCATTTTCTACAGTGAAATCTAGTCGAGTACAAGTTCACTAACAAAGTTAGATGTGAAAGGCCAAAGGAGGCATGGTAGTCCGATGTTGCTAGATGGGACGGAAAATAAACCCGAGGAGAAGTGCTCCATTTCCATTCAATCACAATCAGGAGGTGAAGCCCCGTGCTCTAACACAAAGAATTCTAAAGAAACAGAGACCGATTTGATTGCTAAAACTTGAAATCTTGTTTCCAGTTCTTGTGAAGAGGTAAAATTTATTATTATTACTCTTGGTAGTGTACCCATTTGTGATTTTATTATTTGGAACTTTCTGATTTTCACTGTTTTATTTTTGCTTTGGCAGGTGTTGGCTGGTGATCATCGAGTTGCGCTCCAATCAAGCTTGAGAAAATTCAGCAAATCATATAAATCAATTTTGGACGCAGAATCATGCTATGGTCCTGGATCAGCAATTATCAAGACATATTCTCGTGAAACCCCCAAGTCAACATGTGGAAGCTCCACATTGACTCCTGGGCAAGCTTCCGAGGAAGCTTTCTGGAATGAAGCAATTCAAATTGATGATAATTTGTGTGCTCAACCTGATAACCTTCCTACTTAAGCTGCCAAAGGAATCAATAATGCTGACAGCCAACATGAGATGATCAACTTGTGATTATTTAAACTCAATGGGGAATCATGTGAAGATTTTAGATAAAGAAGCATCTCCACTGCCTGTTAAGCATCTTGACTTTAAGTGTGAGGACAAAAAGCTGGACAGTGGTAACACAGCTTATGGTCCTTTGGATAGCTTAGAAACTATGATGCAGGGAGAAAGTGTAACATCTCAAAAACAAGAAGGCTACATGAATCATATTGGTTTTGAAACAACAAAAATTTTTAGTCATTTTGCCCTGTCTCAGAAAACTAAATATATGCCTGAAGTTCAAGAGAGGGTTTCCTTTCCTGTGGTATGTCAAAGAAAAGTGGATTTACAATTTGAAGATAAAAATATGATCACACCAGTGTCAGCTGATAATGAAATCGAGAGGTCAATTGGCAATAACCAATGCAATGAAGTCTGTACTCCTTCAAGTTCATTGATGCTTAAAGACCATTTGAATCTTGGCAGTTGGCTTCCTTTAGAACTTTGTAGCATATATGAAAAGAGAGGAATTTCAAAACTATATCCATGGCAGGTACATAAAAAAATTTGAACTAACACTTTGCTAATTTTTTGGTTGGTTGAAATGATACAGCCCTGCTTGTTGAGAGATGAATTTGTTTGTGTTATATAATTTTAGGTTATTGATCTCCATGCCTGTGATCAGGGTGTGGAAATCTTCAAATTTGAGTCATTTTCATTGTTATTCCCATATGCAACATTCATATGAAATTAATGTACATTTGAAGTATGCACTTTGAACTGGGATACTCAAAAATTAGATTGCTGTATCCAAGTTGAGGTGGTATTAGATAAATATACTTAAATTGTGTTGTGTCAGGGTTGGAGATTACTTTGGTTAAAGGTTAAGATATTACTTAGTTTAAAATCTCAATGTAATATTATTGTTTTTCAGGTTGATTGCCTTCAGGTGGATGGTGTCTTGCAGAAGTGAAATCTTGTCTATTGTGCTTCGACAAGGTATTCTTTTTAAGTAATTGAATTTCATAATGTCTTAAAATAATCTTAAATTTGAAGTTCTTTGTCACATTGTGTTGTAGATTTAAATTTGTCTTTTATCGCAAACCTTCGCTGTGGTGCCAGCATTGTAGTTACTTAGATAGCACCTCTGATATTTGTAGAGAAAGTTTTATTCCTTTCTCTAGGTTCTTAACGTGTTTGGTTGCATCCATATGTTGGTGAATTTTCTTTCTACCATAGTGCTGGAAAAAGCCTTGTTGCAGAAATTTTAATGTTGAGGCGGGTAATCTCAACAGGAAAAATGGCGCTGTTTGTGCTTCCTTATGTATCAATTTGTGCAGAAAAGGTATTTTGACAGCTATGATTCTCCATTCTTAAAATACATATATTATCTTTGACAGCTATGATTCTCCATTCTTAAAATACATATATTAATCACTGATTGATAACTTATTTTTTATGTGTTTCATTAATTTATTTTTTGTCTGTCATCAAATTATTTTTTATGCGTTTCATGAATTTATTTCAGACAGAACATCTGGAGATCCTTCTTCAACCACTTGGTAAGCATGTTCGTAGTTATTACGGAAATCAGGGTGGCAGATCACTTCCTAAAGATACTTCTATAGCTGTATGTACTATAGAGAAGGCAAACTCTCTAATAAATGAACTGCTGGAAGAGTGTCATTTGTAAGAAATTGGCATTATGGTGATAGATGAACTGCACATGGTATGCTTTATTGTGTATTTTGTGGTATTAGTAAATTATTTTGTGGATATGCTACATATTTTGCATTTGAATTTCTGTTCAATGTCCTTTCATGTCCTTTAGGTTTGTGCTATGTGAACGGATACTTCAAGATGGTTCTCATGCTTGTACTTTTTGACAGGTTGCTGAGCAGAATAGAGGTTATCTCTTGGAATTGTTGTTGACAAAGCTTCGCTATACAGCTGGTGAAGGCGTTTCATATTCAAGTAGTGGAGAAAGTTCAGGTATGAGGAGTGGTAAGATAGACCCTGCTTACGGCCTGCAAATTGTTGGTATGAGTGCTACAATGCCAAATGTGTCAGCAGCTGCGGATTGGCTACAAGTAAGTAGAATTTTGAATTTGACAGTTTGACTTTTTGGTCAACTTCCATGTATAGTGATAGCACTGAATAGAAGGAAAAGTGACCATCAAATATATATGGATTGTTTGCTATTGTAGCTGTGTACATCATTATTGTTGGTGGTATTTTTAGGAGAGAATATTTATTGTTAAAAGGATCTAAGTAATTAGGCCTATTTAGCTTTGCAGAAACCTAACAAGAGGTTTCTATAATTCTACGGTTTTGCATATTGGTTCAGTGTCTCCTATAATTATTTAAATTTTAAAGTTATTCATACTTGGAGTAACATTTTGATCTATTGAGGTGGTAAATTATTTCATCTTTTTCTTTACATGCATTTTTATGTCCAAATTTTGTACAAGCTTGTTTTTGTTCATTCATGATCAGTCATAAAATGAAACATTATAACTTAGCAATTCAAGTAATCTTCAAAGAAACTTTTTTTAGGTGATGGAATTTGTATATGCTAATGACTTAAATAAAATTCTTGCTCAGTTTTAACTCACATCTTAGGTTTTTTTATTTCTATTAGGAGGACATTCCAATTGATTGGAATGTCATTTGTTTATTTGATATATCTGTCAAAATTTAGGTTGATCATTGATAGTACATCTTTGTTTGCTCTTTCTTCCATTTTAAATTGATTATGTTTTATTTATTTACACAACTTTGCAAACAGGCAGCATTATATGAAACAGATTTTCGACCTGTTCCCCTAGAGGAATATATTAAAGTTGGCAATACCATTTATGATAAGAATTTCAATGTCGTTAGAATGATTCCAAAAGCAGCTGACATTGGAGGAAAAGATCTTGATCATATTGTTGAATTGTGCAATGAGGTTTTTGTCCCTTTACTTATTTAAATGGGCCTTAACAAGGCATGACATTGAAAGTTGAGCAATTATGAATATTGCAAATGTTTCTTAGGTTGTTCAAGAGGGCCATTCAGTATTAATATTCTGCTCTAGCCGTAAGGGATGTGAATAAACTGCAAGGCATGTCTCAAACTTCCTTAAGAAACTTTGTATCAACATCCATAGTAGTGATAGCAAGTTTGTTGATATTAGCTCAGCCATTGATGCATTGCGAAGGTGTCCTGTTGGATTGGATCCTATATTGGAAGAAACTCTTCCTTTTGGTGTTGCTTATCATCATGCTAGACTCACAGTATTATTTTTGTTCTTCTACCTTCCATAATTCATATTTTGATAATGACCTTTTTACTTCTTGATTATACTTTAATTTTTGTACTAAATCATGAAGCTATGAGTTTGTACTTGTAGATTCTTAAGCCTTGAGTTCTCATTCCAATAGTTGTTCTTTTCTTTGTGCATAGGTGGAGGAAAGAGAGGTTGTTGAAACCTACTATCATAAAAGTTTTATACGTGTGTTAACTGCTACATCTACCTTAGCTGTTGGGGTTAACCTGCCTGCCAGGAGAGTCATTTTCCGTCAACCCAAGATTGGCCTTGATTTCATAGATTGGACAAGGTATCGACAGATGGCGGGCCGAGCTGGTCGGACTAGAATAAATGCGAAAGGAGAAAGTGTATGTTTACTAGTTTTGTATTCGTTATTTTTGTCATCTTATTTTCTATTATTTAATCACTTCTTCTCTTGTTGTTCTTATTAGAGTGTTAGGTATCTGTTATTTAATCATATCTTGGCTTCGTTTGTTGAGAATTTTACTTTGGTTATCTTGCAATTTCTCCTTTTTTGTTATCCTTTTTAATCTGGTTGTCTTATATGTTTAAGTGAATTCTGAGCTGTTGAATGAATATATAACAATTTACTTGGTTATGTCCTCCCATGCTAGTCTTTTCCTTTCTGTTTTACGATATTTTTTTTATTTAATAAGCTTTCTTGTCGCTGTCAATAACTATACCATTGTGGATTATATAATGTTCTTATTTATTATATTTGCTCATGGTTGCAATGTAATCACTTTTATTTTTAATCTAATTTATAATATTATCAAGCAGTTGTAGATGGAATCAAGATTAACTATTTGTTATTTAAAAATCATAAAATCATGTGTGATTGACGTATTCACTAAATGTTGATAACCATTTTTTTAACTGTTTTTATGGTCCTGCTGCGATGACCAGTTTTTTTGAGTTTTTGTTTGAAACATATTACTTACAAAGTTTTTTTTAAAAAATTTCTTAAGTGGCTTCGTTGTTTTAGAAAATTTTAATTCTTTGCTATATAATTCCTTTTTTCCTAAGAGTGCTTTTAAATGGCCCGATTCTTATTTGCAAACCAGAAGAGGTCAAAAGAATCATTGGACTTCTTAATGAAAGCTGTCCGCCGTTGCATTCTTGTTTATCTGAAGATAAGAATGGGATGATTCGTGCGATTTTGGAAGTTGTGGCTAGTGGGATTGTTCAAACTGCTGAAGATGTTCACAGATATGTGAAGTGCACTCTTCTCAATTTTACGAAACCATTTCTAGATGTTGTAAAATCAGCACAAGACTCTCTTCGGTGGTTGTGCCATAAAAAGCTTCTTGAGTGGAATAACGATACGAAATTGTATAGTACCACACCTCTTGGACGTGCGGCGTTCAGCAGTTATCTATGCCCAGAAGAATCACTTGTAATATTCTTCCTTTACTTTATTATTGTGATCATAAACATTCCTTGAGTTTTGAGCAGTTTCATTTATTTTTATGCATGTCAATTGATTTTTTTATTTTTTATTTTTTTTAGAAGTTGTGGACCTGACTCAAAATAGTTGCAATGTATTGATGTTAATTATAATTATTTGCTCGGTTGCCTAGATTGTGCTTGATGATCTTCTGAGGGCAAGAGAAGGATTTGTATTGGCATCAGATTTGCATTTGATTTATCTATTGACACCAATTAATGTTGAAGTTGAACCAAATTGGGAGTTATATTATGAGAGATACATGGAATTGTCATCTCTTGATAAGGTGATTTTACTTCTTTTGGTTCATTTTTAGAGGCGTGTTTACAATGTGTTTAGAAATAGGTACAACATGGATCCTTTTTATTCATATTGTTGTCTATTGGTCTGTCTCATGGGCTATGCTTAAATTTTACTTCAAGAGTCAAGACTGAATTCATGGCCGAGTAACTTTGATACTATTTTGATAGCATTCCTTGAATCTAACCTTTGAGCTTAGATAGTGCCATGGTGTTGGTGATGTTATTGTCTTGAGGAGTTTTAATCTCCATACTTTGTTAAGTGAATTGCTTTCAGTACTTCTTCTATTTCATCATGATTATATCATTTAAATGAACCCCATTATCACAATCGCTTAGGATATGCTTTTTTGGCTTTGGCTTCTAAAATCTGTTTCTTAGTTCGAGAACCTTGAGCACACTGTCAGTGATAAGCCAAAGGAGTAACGATGATGTCAAGTTTCTTGATAAAATTTGATTTGATTTTCATCTTTATCCTAGTGATTTTGGTAGTTACTTTCATTTTATATATAATTTTGGGGGTTTTGTCTTTAATGACGATAAAACTTTTTCTTTTATGGGATATGAAATTCAGTCAGTTGGCAATCGAGTAGGAGTGACAGAGCCATTTTTAATGCGGATGGCACATGGTGCACCTATACGAGCTTCAAGCAGATTGAGAGATAACATCATAGGGTTGCATGGCAAACTTGAGTGCCGACCTGGAATCACCAACAATAGCATGCCTTCAGATGAGCAGAAACTTAGAGTGTGTAAATGATTCTATGTTGCCCTCATATTGTCAAGATTAGTGCAGGTTTCATTCTTTATTTTTAGTCTTCTTCTATCTTGAAACTTTTGCGTTCATTATAACTGTGGTTATTGCTATTATGTAATGTCGATACCTTACAATCTAATTAGGCATAATGCTGGCATTGTTTTGTTTCTAACTCCACCGAAGGTATATGACCAAAAAAAAAAACCCCTCTATTCTTTTCTACTCATATTTAATAGGTTTGGTGACTGTAATATCTCTCTCTCTCTCTCTCTCTCTCTCTCACACGCGCACACACACACACGCATGCACATATGTTGAAATCAAGTTGTATACTGTTGGTACTACCTTTTCTCAACCTTTTTGTTATTATTTTTGCTAAATGCATATTCTTTTCCATCTGATATGAAGGAAGTTCTAGTGCTTGAGGTTTGTGAAGCTTTTAAAGTGGCAAGAGGCATGGTTCAGGCCTTACAAGAGAACGCTAGAAGGTTTGCATGTATGGTTTCTGTGTTCTGTGAGAGGCTTGGATGGTATGATCTTGAAGGCTTGGTTGCTAAGTTTCAAAATCGTGTTTCATTTGGAGTTAGGGCAGAGATTGTAGAACTTACAGCGATTCCATATGTGAAGGTAATCACATTCACATTCGTTTTATTAAGGTCCGCCCTTCTATTAAATGCCCCTTCATGCACTCTTGTATATTAACTAAACACCACCATATAGTCATAGTTGTAAACATAATTTCTTAACACAAATATAGCTTGTTATACTTTACTTAATATTAATAACGGGATCCGAAAATGGGACAATTTGATCAACTTGGCTTTGATTCCACTACATGATCTAAACGCTTAAGTGAATAGGTAAGTATTCAACAATAATGTTTAAGCTTCAACATATATTTATACTTTGATATTTGTCTGTTTTCAAGGGTTCTCGGGCAAGAGCACTCTATAAAGCTGGCTTGCATACACTTCTGGAAGTTGCTGAAGCATCCATTCCTGACATTGTCAAAGCTCTTTGTGAATCTTCATTGTGGACTGCACAAGGTGAATGTCTTGAAGATATTTTTTCTATGGCTTTTGTAATTTGATCTCTTTTTGTTCATTTTATGAAGTCTGTTCACCAAACATAACTGTTCTGAGTTTAAATCTTAGTTCACTTCTCCCTGTCGACAAGGTTTATTTATTAGATGACTCTTGTGTATTGGCTCCTAGAAGAACATTTTAAGTTTGCACCTTTTCAAGTTTTTTTTATGGATGTTATGGAACGACGATTAATAACTCTTAACACAGATTTGCAGTGGAAGATAGTTGCATTAGGGGGAAAAGAAAATATGTAGAAACAAAGGTGACGCATTTGTAGCTAGAACTCTTTTGTTGTTAGTAAGTGAAGCAAGAAAATGCTAAAGAAAGTTGATTTCATTTGTACAGCACTACAGGCCACTATTATTTCGGTTTGACTTTCAATGTTTTCATATTTATTATCTGTAATGTCTGCTATATTTTTTTGCCTGTTTTGCTAAGAGACGAATTAATAATGCAAAGTTCATCATATGACTAGAAGGTTCAGCACAAAAACGAATACAGTTAGGACTAGCAAAAAAGATCAAGAATGGTGCGCGCAAAATTTTTCTTGAAAAAGCAGAAGAGGCCAGGATTGCTGCCTTCTCAGCTTTTAAATCACTCGGGTTAGATGTCCCCCAGTTCTCGACCGCTATTATTGACTAATGGTGATAATCCTGTTGAGCAAGAAGCCTCATCTACATTCTAGCTCAAATAAAGCCCATTTCTGCTAGGCCATTTACAGCCACTAAGGACAACAGTTCAGTTGATGCCCATAAAAACCTGAGCTTCTGTCACGATACATGATGTTTCTCCTAGTTCTGTACCCATCCTTGTTGCCAGTTGGAATAGGCCTTATCAGGTTTCGAGACACTCATTCTGAGGCCAGGAAATTTTTCAAAGAAAGAATGTCCAATTTCTCAAAAATCCAAACTCAAGTCACTGAATCTTGTGATCGAAAAAGGTAAAAAAGAATTCAAGCTTGCACAATGCTACTTAGAGTGAAAACTTATGTGCCGCTGATTAAAGTGAAAGGGGACTAAGTAAATCTGTTTTATTTGCTGCCTGCAGACTTGCATCAGCATTGAATGAGATATCTGATTCAAAGCAGTGATGGAAGATGGTTAGAGATGTTTGGTTGGCAAAAGTTAACTTATGCTGCAATTCAGGTTAGAGGAAGTCAGCATGCTCATCAACTGAGGCGAGGAGGAGAGCTTCACTGCTACTGTGTGTGGTATACAATTAATATCGATTTCGTTATTATATGTTCTGCATTTCTCATGCAGACACTCGGCATTTGAATTGTCATTCTGGTTTTACTTGGTAGATGCATACACCTCAACTTGGTTGTTATGTTATCCTCACTCTGCATATATCACAATTCCTATCTATGCTATACTGGCATTGTAAAACAACAGTGAAGAGCTCTACATCCATCGTTAATTGCTATATAATTAAATTTGAAGAGCAGAGATGAGCTATCAAACTTGTGAACTTCTAGTCTGCCATCTACATGTTTATAGGAAGGTAAACTCTGGTGCACTTTTTGGGCTATCCTTGAGTAGAAATACTGCCATCTGATGTCATCGACATAAGATCTCTGGTCATAATTTGTTATACATCTCCTCAACTGCGTTCATTTTTCTGTGCGCTGTTATAAGGAAATGCATGATGATGATGGCATAGGAAGTATCCCTCTAGGATGCATTCATGGAGAGTATGTTATGGACAGGATGTCTTGAATTATCTGTATCCATCAATCACTGCATTGTTTTGTACGGGATGCATTGAGATTATACTAAGTTCCAATTGCAATAGAGAATGGTGGATTAAAGCAAGCTCATGCGTTGAATGTATTTTACTTAAAATACTTTTTGGAAAAATATTCCTAAATATGTTCTTGCAAAAACTTAATATGTATTTCTGTGGATTATACTTCTTAATATTCCAATAGAAAATGATATAACTCAAGACATTTATAAAATTATGTTATAAAAATATAAAAATTAGTTTATTTTGACGTTTCTTTGATGAGCGGATCCTTCAAAAATTTTGCATATTATGATCGTGCTGAAAACTAGACGCTTTTTGTTGCACTGTCGACGGACATTGGATAATGTCGGACAGGATATGAAATTTATAAAACCTAGTGCATTTGGACACATCCTGAAAAATAGACACAATTAGGGACTCCCATTGCAATTTGGAAACATCTTGAAAAATTTTCTAACATGGGTTAATCGCATAGACACCCCCTTAGTTTTGGCTCAATTTCATCCATATTCACTGTTTACCACTTTTCATCACCGCATACCCCTGACTTTTTTGAAATTCATCATGGAGACCCCTTCCGTCACTTTTGCTGTTAGATGACATCACTATTCCGTCCAAAATCGTTACAATTATGAAAATACCCTCTGAACAAATTTATAAAAAGTTAGCTAATGAAATTTGTGTGATTCGAACCCATTCCTCCAAGAAGGCAGTATAACTTTCTTACCACTACATCAATTGCTTAAAGTTGTTCAACTTACCATACTTTATTATTTATTGTAATACTATTTTAAGGAATCAATTATTGGATTTAGTTGCTCAAAGAATATGCTAATTTTATTTAATTAAAATTTTTCAAATATATTCAAATATATAAAAAATACTTATTTTATTTTTCATAATATTCATTTTTCATATTTCAAGGCATTTCAATATACAATTAAATTTTAAAAAATTGAAAATTACCCCATAAAATATCCACAAATATATTTAAAAATTCACAAAATACTCAACAAAATATCTAAAAATTATAATTTTTTTATTTTTGATACAATAAAATTACAAAACCGTTAAAAGATACCAACAAAAATATACAAAAATTAAGCTGATTATTTTTGTTCAATTTTTTAATCTAAAATTTTAATTTATTTTTGTTAATTTCTATTTTAATCTAAATTTATTAATTTATTTTTGTTTGATATTTATTTTAATATGTTTTTATTTTTATTGATTAATTCTTATTAATAAATTTATTAATTTATTTTAATAAATTAATTAAAATTTATAATTAATTTTAATCAATTATGAGCAAGATAAGAGGAGCTATAGATTTATTAATTTTTATTAAAATCTATTTGAATTTATTAATTCCTATTAATAGATTTATAAATTTATTTTAATAAATTAATTAAAATTTATAATTAATTTTAATCAAGTATAAATTAAATAAGAGGAACTGTAGAATTATTAATTTATTTTATTAATTTATATTTTAATCTATTTTAATTTATTACTTCCTATTAATAAATTTAGGGTTTTATGTTAATAAATTAATTAAAATTTA
>SNVD02000117.1:0-12852 GCA_013180625.2 Boswellia sacra | reverse complement strand
GTGTTATGTGTTTTTGTCTTTATCAGTTTCGGCTCAAAAAAATAAAAACATTGTGGAAAAACCTGAGAATGGCAGAATATGGGGTTTCCTTAACTCTTGAAACGCATTCTCTCTAAATAAATCCGCAGTTTGTTTATTTCATGTTGTTTGAAGTATCTCGTTTCTTGTTTTGTTCTTTCATAATAAAGGTATATAGGCTGGAAACCTTAAGTTTGCGGGCTACTGGTCCTAAGAATTGTTGAAATATACAATCTTGACTCAGGTGTAACAACGCCATATATCTCTTTTCTTGCATTTTGTGGGTCAATGATAAGGCAATGATTGAATTAAGAATAACTCTTGGAAAATGATAAATGATGCATGGATCTGTGTGCTTGAAATGTATATTAGTTTTTGCTTTACCTTTGATTCCTTGCACAACATTGAGCACCAAGCCATTATCACTGAGTTATTTGTTTACTTAGAGAAGGTTTATGAAATTTAAGTGTTTCTTCAGATTTCAATGAATTCTAGAACCTGTTTGATGGTCACTGGAGGCGAAATCCTAGACTGTGCAATATTGGAAAAATGATTTAGGCCATCTTTGGACCGTTTGAGCCTTAATAGCCAACCTTGATTGAAATTGATCCCTAGTTACCCCTGTGAGCCTTTGTAAGCCTTTTTTTTGTTTACTCACTAAAAAGATTTCCTAACCCCAAATGAATTTTTTTTTCCAAACAGTTTGTCCCTTACCTATGAGCATGTAGATCATTCACGATGACATTTTGAATTATGTTATGGTTTTAGGAAGTTAGATGAGGTTGGATTGTGCCATGAGCAATGCAAGTGAGTTTTATTATGTTTGTAAAAAAAAAGAGAAAAAAAATCTGTACTTATCTTCCACGTACTTAAACGTTGAGGACAATGTGTTGTTTAAGTGTGGGGGAGGGGAATTGCAGTTAAAGAAAAAAAAAGAAGAAAAAGAGATCTATACCCTTGGGTGTTCTTAAAAAGAATGAAATAACAAAGTGTGGGGGTGTAGTTGCTTTTGTTTTCTACAAAAAAAAAAAAAGAAAAAAAAGAAGAAAAAAAAAAGATTGAGTGTTCTAAATAAGTTTGGGGGAGTAACCTGGTAAATTGAAATAAAGTTGTGTTATAGGGATGAGCTCTACATAGTCTTGAATGATTTATGTGTTTGTGGGTGATTTGAGCCAAATTATTATCCTTTATCATACCTTCACCCAAGCCAAACGTTACAAGCTTAATAAAGTCCTACTGATCCTTGGTGTTGTGCATGTCTACATTAGTGGAGAGTGACTTGAAAAGCAGGCCTATGGAGTTCATTTATACAAACATATTCAATATTAAATATGATTCATTTTTATGCATAAACTCATCCGGGTTACAAGTGATTAGGTGAGAATGGCTATACACACACACACTTGAGGAATTGAAGTGAAGCGAAACTAATATTTGAGATAAAATTGTTGATCAAGTGCATTATTTTGAAGTTTCCTTGGGTTATAATTAAGTACAATCTTTGAGGCCTATTTGCAAGTTGAAGCATTTGTGTGTTTTAATTTTTCTTTGATTCTGGTTTGGTTTAGTTTTGTTTCGTATCATTTTAGTTGCTCGAGGACTAGCAAAGTCTAAGTGTGGGGGAATTTGATAAGTGTCTATTTATATATAATTTTCATATCAATTCGTCCATGTTTCTTTGCTATATTCCTTGGTATTTTTATGTTTTTGTGTGTTTTTGATGTTTGTAGGAGTTTTGGAGCAACTTGCACAAAAATGGAGTAAAAACCCTTCATTTTCACCTCTGCTAGTCAGCCATCTTCTCGGATTTAATTGTATTGATATACAACAGGGAATCCAGATGACTAGTATCATACCGTTCGAAAGCTATCGAAAGTCTATTGTAGAGAAATTTTTATCGGTTCAGAATCCATTCATATGTGTACCGAAGTTATAATTCAAAAAACAGTGTGGAAGTGTAGAATGTAAATTCTACAACATCACTAAATGTCGCAGTCTAATATGGCAACTGTAGCAGGTATTACGGTAGCACAGAGTAATAAAACCAACATTTTTAGGGTTTTATTTTCATAACTTGAAGGGGGGAGAATATTGACCCAGGTATGGCAACCCAATAGGAGGGGTAAATTGGGTTTTTAATTATCAAAACGGATTTAGAAAACTTTTCTTAAAAGATCAAAATTAGTTCACTCTTTATTTGAGAATAAAGGTGAAGAAGATGAAATTAGAATTTATCAAAGATGTAATCAAAAGAATAATAATGATGAACAATCACAAGTGCAAGTAAATGTAAAGAGGAAAGGGATAGAGAGAGTGCCAAACTCAATTTAACGTGGTTCGGCCAAAACTGCCTACTCAACGGGCTCCAGCGCCACGAGCTAAAGCTTTCCACTAGTGTGTATAGGAATCTTTACAACTTGCCTTGATGAACAACCTCACCAAGACTTTTTCTTCCAACTTGATAACTACCACACCAAGAGTTCTTCGGTGCTTGAAAACTCAACAATGGCAATTCCTTCAACCCTGATAACACCAACGCCAAGAGTCTTCTTGATGAACAACCTTCATTCAAGGCTAATCGTCCTTCAACCCTTGATAACACCACACCAAGAGTTCTTCTTGATGAACAACCTCACCAAGGCAACTTTCCTCAACTCTTGATAACACACAACAAGAGTTCTCTCAAGGATAAATATTATCCTTTACAATAATATCTCACTCTCACCACAATACAAGAACAAAGATAATTTTTACAACAAAAGTATAACTCTCTTCAAAGAGTAGATAAATAATATAAAAGCTCTCTAGACTTGATATTTCTCTTTCTTTTTGCTTGATAAAATACTTCTCTTGCACTTCTGAATGCATGGGAGAAGGGCTCTTTTTATAGGCAAATAGGATGAACTTAATCAAGTGAAGACACCATCTCCAAATTTTCTGCCCACCATAAAAACTGTAATTTTGTCTGTCATTTTTGTCAATGTTCTGTTTGAAATTTGAAAAATCTACAAAACATAAAATATATCTTGCACACATTTGAATAGGCTTACTCCAAACATCAAGAATCAAGTCATGTGGATATCTGCTAACCTCAAGATGGCCAAAAAACCATTCGGTGCTCATGTAACTTGATTTTGCTTTCTTGTGTCAGTCCACCAAATTGAATGATAATTCTGTCAGCCTTCCGTTTGAAATTTGAATTTCTTCAAAACATGAAAGATCTGCATATTTGAATACTCTTTCGAAAACATTAAGAATCAAAACATTTGGATATCTCTATCTTAAGATATGGCAAAAAACCATTCGGTGCTCATGTGAGTTGTATTCTTTATTTCTCTGTGTCAGTTCTACTCACTGCATGTCAATTATGTCAGCCTTCCATTCGAAATTAATGTCTTTAAAAAAGATGAATATGGGCCTATTAAGTCCTCTTTCCAATGCCGTAAGAATCAAGTTATTTTGATTTTTCTAGCAAAAGATATGTCCAAAGGAGTATTCGGTGCTCATGTCAGCTGCTTCCATTTGTCTTTCAACTTGCATGATGATTTTGACAACCTTGCACTTGAAATTTGAATTTCATTAAAACATATGAAATGTTATAAATTGAGTAATCTTTCCAAAGGCTCAAGAATCATGTCATTTTGATATTTGTAGAGATATATATGACCAATTGATTGAACATTGCTCATGTGTCATATTCCTTGAGTCAATCCTTGTTCTTAAACTTTGGTGCCTTTAACATGTAGTCTTCTCCTTAGCTTCAACACTTCATTTTAATAAGCCTCTTCTGATTTTAAAATTATTTCAATGATCTTACTCTTGCACATAAATAAACATGTTAGTAAATCTCAATTAATCAATGTGTATTGTTATCATCAAAATAATCATGTAGCCTTAGGGCTAACAATCTCCCCCTTTTTGATGATGACAAACCATTGATTGCTTTAAAATAATATCAAAAATCAAGAATGAAAATAAAATCAAGAATAAACAAAAAAATGGCACTTGTTATGAATATAAGCAATCCAACTATTTCTCCCCCTTTTGTTATCATCAAAAAATGTAATCAAATTAACTACTCCCCCTAAATATATTCCCCCCCTTAACATATGCTACCATTCAAAGATTATCTTATTAAAGCAAAATTAAGACATATCCAACATATCTAATTCTCTTTTAATTATGCAAAATCTATATTGACTAAGGGGTTTAGTAAATATATCGGCTAATTGTTTATCGGTGGGAATAAATTCTAAAGAAATATTACCTTTTTGCACATGATCTCTAATAAAATGATGTCTAATCTCTATATGCTTAGTCCTAGAGTGTTGTATGGGATTTTTTTTGAAATGTTGATGGCACTTGTATTGTCACATTTGATGGGAATATGATCAAATACCACACCATAATATTTTAAAATTTGTTTCATCCAAAGAGATTGTGCACAACAACTTCCTACTGCAATATACTCGGCTTCCGCGGTTGATAAGGAAACAGAATTTTGTTTTCTACTAAACCATGAGACTAGTGCATGTCCTAGAAAATGGCAAGAGCCACTAGTGCTTTTTCTATCAAGAAGACTACCAGTAAAGTCCGAATCGGAATAACTAATTAGATCAAAATTATCACACTTAGGATACCAAAGACCTAGATTTATGGTTCCAAGAAGATATTTAAATATCCTTTTGACAGCTTTAAGGTGAGATTCCTTTGGACAAGATTGAAATCTAGCACACATACACACACTAAACATAATATCAGGTCTACTAGCAGTTAAATACAAAAGAGAGCCAATCATACCTCGATACTTTGTTACCTCAACATCTTTTCCTTTCTCATCTTTGTCAAACTTGGTTAATGTACCCATAGGCGTGTTATATGTCCTTGAATTATCCATGCCAAACTTCTTGAGAAGATCGCTTGTGTATTTAGCTTGATTAATGAAGATTCCATTTATTGATTGTTTGATTTGAAGTCCAAGGAAGAAATTTAATTCTCCCATTAAGCTCATTTCAAATTCTTGTTGCATGCACTTAGAAAAGTCCTCACACATAGAGACATTAGTAGCACCAAATATAATATCATCAACATAGATTTGAACAATTAATAAATCATCATTTTTTGTTTTAACAAAAAGAGTAGTATCAACTTTTTTTATTTCGAAACCATTATCAATGAGAAAATTGCTCAATCTATCATACCATGCTCTTGGTGCTTGTTTCAAGCCATAAAGTGCCTTTTGAGTTTGAAAACATGGTTTGAAAAATCATGATTTTGAAAACCAAGAGGTTGCTCTACATATACTTCCTCCATAATGTAACCATTTAAAAATGCACTTTTGACATCCATTTGATATAATGTAAAATTTTATAACATGCAAATGCACACAACATTCTAATTGATTCTAATCTAGCAACCGGTGCAAAAGTTTCCTCATAATCAATACCTTCTTCTTTATTGTATCCTTGAGCAACAAGTCTAGCTTTGTTTCTAATAATGGTGCCATTTTCATCTACTTTATTTCTAAAAATCCATTTAGTGCTTATAATAGAATGATTTTTGGGTCTAGGACTAATTCCCAAACTTGATTTCTCTCAAGTTGGTTCAATTCTTCTTGCATAGCCAAAATCCAACTTTATCATTTTCGGCTTCTTTAAAAGATTTTGGTTCAAATTGATAGACAAATACAAAATGATTACAAAAGTTTTTAAAAGAAGATCTAGTTTTCATACCTTGTGATGGTTTACCAATAATGAGATCTTTAGGGTGAGCTTTTGCGTACCTCCATTCCTTTGGTAATTTTTGGGAAGAATCATCTACTTCCTCAAGCTTTTCTTGTTGAAGTTGTAATTCATCTTGGCTCTTTTCATCAAGCCTTGATTCCTTGATTTTCCTTTCCACCTCAACAATATCATTATCTAAATTCTTTGAAGAAATAACATTAGTTTCATCAAATTCAACATGTATAGATTCTTCAATAGTAAGAGTCTTTTTGTTAAAAACTCTATATGCTTTACTATGGTTGGAATAGCCAACAAAAATTCCAACATCAGCTTTTGCATCAAATTTTTCAAGGTTATCCTTGGTGTTTAAAATAAAACATTTACATCCAAAAACTTTTAAAAATCCAATGTTGGGTTTTCTTCCTTTCTAAAGTTCATAAGGAGTTTTCTTTATTAAAGCTCTAATATGGACTCTATTGATTATAAAGCATGCGGTATTAACGGCTTTGGCCCAAAAATATTTTGGCAAATTATTTTCAAGTAACATGGTCCTAGTCATTTCTTGGATAGTCCTATTTTTCCTCTCAACAACACCATTTTGTTGTGGAGTTCTAGGTGCGGAAAAATTATGTTCAAAACCATTGTCATCACAAAGATTTTCAAACGTAACATTGTCTACTTCACCACCATGATCACTTCTAATGGATACAATAGAATGCCCTTTTTGATTTTGGACTCTTTTTGTAAATTTTGAAAAAGCTTGTATGGCCTTATTTTTAGTTTTCAAGAATAACACCCAAGTGAATCTTGAATAATCATCCACAATAACAAAAACATAATACTTTCCACCAAGGCTTTGAGTTCTTGATAGTCCAAATAAATCCAAATGAAGTAATTGTAGAGGTTTATTTATTGAAATAAATTTCTTTTGTTCAAAAAAAGTTCTCACTTGTTTTCCAAATTGACAAGCATCACAAATCTTATCCTTTTCAAATTTTATTTTTGGAAGACCATCAACTAAATCATTTTTAGAAATTTTTGAAATTGTGTCCATGCTAGCCTGACCTAACCTTCATGCCATAACCAAGCACAGATTAACAATGAAACAATTTCTAGATGTCATTAAAATCATTCAGTGTATAAATACTTACCAATCTATTACCAACAAATAAATATCTTATTGTTACTAACATTCCTTAACACACATCTATTAGGCTCAAAAGTAACAAATATCCCTTATCACACAATTGACTAATGCTAATCAAATCATGTTTTAAAACATGAACAAGCAAAACATCTTTAATAATAGGTGAAGAAAGGTTACCAATATCACCATGTCCGATTACCTTCCTTTGGCATTATCACCGAAGGTCACATATCCTCCTTTCTTCATGATTAATCTTGAAAATTTGGAGGCATCTCCGGTCATATGCCTTGAGCATCCCACTATATAACGTACCACTTGTGTTTTGCCACTCCTTGTCTTACACAACATTCAAGGAGTAACTTTTGGTACCCAAAAGTTCTTGTCACTTGGCAGGAGTAGTTATGTCCTTTTTGAAATCCATATTTGTTTCAAATTAGGATTTCTCTTAATGTAACAAGAATGTATTTTGTGTCTTTTTCTTCCACAATAATTACGTGAATGATTAGGATTATTCCTAGAAGATACATGAACAAAATAGTTTTTAAAATACTTTTGATTTTTTTGACTTTTATATCCTAACCCTCTTTTATAAAAAACACACCTTTGGTTTTGTAACATAGAATTCAAATTTTTTGTGCTTTTTGTAAAACTATCAACAATATTTCTTAAGTCATTATTTTTCTTTTTCAAAACAACATTTTCTTTCTCTAATTTATCAAAATCCTTTTGTTTTAAAATCTCATTTTCAGTTTATAAAAATTGTATTTGACTTTCCAAACTTTCAAAATCTTTTTGCTTTAAAATTTCATTTTCATTTTCTAAAGACTCATTTATTTCCACCAACTCTTCTAATTGAGATAACATGACTTTTGACTTCTTTTTGAAAGCATTGATTTTTGAATTTTGTTTATCAACTTGCAACATGTTAAAGTTTTGGAAAGCTTTCAAGTAAATTCATCATATGAGAGTTTAGGATCAGTTAGAATACTTACCCATCTTCACTTAAAGCCATGAAGCACATGTTTGCCACTTCGCAATCTTCTTCTTCGGTGGCGCTAGCTTCACTATCATCCCAATTTGTGGCTTTCATTGCTTTGGATTTCTTGTTTTGACTCTTGAAGTAAGGACAATCCATCTTTACATGTCCCGGTTTTTTGCACTCATAGCAAATGACTTGATCATTTTTCTTATCTTGCTTTGAGCTTTGCCCTTTGTACTCCCTTCTAGAATTCTTCTTGAATCCTTGGTTTCTTCTAATCATCCTTTTTAGCCTTCTTGTGATGAATGCAAGATCTTCATCATCTCCTTCATCGTCGGACTCATCATCTTCTTTTGTTGAAGATTTGAAAGCAATATTTTTCTTTTTCTTGAAATCTTCTTCATTCTCCTTCAAGGTGATTTCATGAGTCATGAGAGAACCCATAAGTTCTTCTAATGGTAGTGTGGTGAGGTCCTTTGCTTCTTGAATTGCCGTCACCTTTGGCTCCCAAGATTTTGGTAGACACCTAAGAATCTTTCTCACCATTTCAACATTAGAATAAAATTTACCAAGAGATTTCAAACCATTGACAATATCTGTAAATCTAGTAAACATTTCAGAAATTGATTCATCCGATTTCATCTTAAAAAGCTCATAACTATAAACTAGCATACTAATTTTAGATTCTTTAACTTGACTAGTTCCTTCATGAGTTACTTCAAGTGTGTGCCATATTTCTTGTGCCGTAGAACAAGTAGATATTTTATTAAACTCATTTCTATCTAGAGCACAATATAACACATTCATAGCTTTAGCATTCAAACTCAATTTCTTTTTATCATCTTCACTAAACTCTTTAGGTTCTTTAAGCATGCTTTCTCCATTTTCAATTGTGGTAGGAACAAAAGGTCCTTCCAAAACAATAGACCATAAATCATAATCAAAAGATTTCAAGAAAATACTCATTCTAGTTTTCCAATAAGAGTAATCACCTCCATTAAAAAATGGAGGTCTAGAGATAGAAAGCCCCTCAACATATGAAGTTGAATTAAAAGTTGCCATAACTCAAAATCAGTTAAGATTTAAAAAAATGAGCAACCTTGCTCTGATACCACTTGTTGACCCAGGTATGGCAACCCAAGAGGGGGGGTGAATTGGGTTTTTAATTATCAAAACGGATTTAGAAAACTTTTCTTGAAAGATGAAAATTAGTTCACTCTTTCTTTGAGAATAAAGGTGAAGAAGATGAAATTAGAATTTATCAAAGATGCAATCAAAAGAATAATAATGATGAACAATCACAAGTGCAAGTAAATGTAAAGAGGAAAGGGATAGAGAGAGTGCAAACTCAATGTACGTGGTTCGACAAACCTTGCCTACGTCCACGGGCTCCTAGCTCCACGAGCTAAGCTTTCCACTAAGTTGTAGAAATCTTTACAACTTGCTTGATGAGCAACCTCACCAAGACTTTTTTTTTCAACTCTTGATAACACCACACCAAGAGTTCTTCTTGATGAACAACCTCACCAAGGCAACTTCCTTCAACCCTCGATAAAACCACACCAAGAGTTCTTGATGAACAACCTCACAAAGGCAACTTTCTTCAACCCTTGATAACACCACACCAAGAGTTCTTCTTGATGAACAACCTCACCAAGGCAACTTCCTTCAACTCTTGATAACACACAACAAGAGTTCTCTCAAGGATAACTATTATCATTTACAATAATATCTCACTCTCACCACAATACAAGAACAAAGATAATTTTTACAATAAAAGTATAACTCTCTTCAAAGAGTAGATAAATAATATAAAAGCTCTCTAGACTTGATATTTCTCTTGCTTCTTGCTTGATAAAATGCTTCTCTTGCACTGCTTGAATGCATGGGAGAATGGCTCCTTTTATAGGCGAATGAGATGAACTTAATCAAGTGAAGACACCAACTCCAAATTTTCTGCCCACCATAAAAACTATAATCTTGTATTCCATTTTTGTCAATGTTCCGTTTGAAATTTGGAAATCTGCAAAACATTAAAGATTTACACATTTGAATAAGTTTCCAATGCATCAAGAAACAAGTAATTTGGATATCTGTAGCTCAAGATATGGCCAAAAAACCATTTGGTGCTCATGTGACTTGATTTTTCTTTCTTGTGTCAGTCCACCAAATTAAATGATAATTCTGTCAGCCTTCCGTTTGAAATTTGAATTTCTTCAAAACATGAAAGATCTGCATATTTGAATAATATTTTCAAAACATTAAGAATCAAAGCATTTGGATATCTCTATCTTAAGATATGCCAAAACACCATTCGGTGCTCATGTGAGTTGATTTTTCTTCTTTGTGTCAGTCCACCGAATTGCATGTAAATTATGTCGGCCTTCTGTTTGAAATTTGAATTTTTTCAAAACATATGAAATGTTCTTCATTAAGTCATCTTTCCAATGCTGTAATAATCAATTCATTTTGATTTTTCTAGATAAAGATAGTACAAAGGATATTCGGGCTCATGTCAGCTACTTCATTTGTCTGTAAATTTGCATGATGATTTGGAAACTGGACGAAATTTGAATTCTTAAAAACATATGAAATGTTAAAATTGAGGTAAGCTTTCAAAGGCTTAAGAATCACATATTGGAATTTGTTTAGACGATATATATAACCCAATTGGATGTAAACATTGCTCATGTGTCACCATTCCTTGAGTCAATCCTTGTCTTAATTTGGTGCCTTTAACATGTATTCTTTCCTAGCTTCAACACTTCATTTTAATAAGCCTCTTCTTGATTGTAAAATTATTTCAATGATCTTACTCTTGCACATAAATAAACATGTTAGTAAATCTCAATGAATCAATGTGTATTATTATCATCAAAATTATCATGTAGCCTTAGGGCTAACAGAGAATGTGTGGGAGGCTTCATCTCTGGATTTCTCTCATCTCCTAGAGTTCTTGAATGAGAAAGAAGGTTTGGAAAGAGGAAGAACTACAATCTTAAGAGATTTTCATCAAATTTGCTAAGTTTTTCCTTTCCCTTTCATTTTCTGGAATGTCTCCATATTGTATTATATTTGTATTGTGTCTGAATATGTGTAACTAAATCTGAATTGGTTGAGGGTGATTTCAAAGCCCTTGATATGTTTTTTGTGAATTGATTGTGTAAGGAATTGTTATCCAATTCTCTAATTGAAGTTGCTTGTATTTTCCCATGTCTAATGCTTATGATTGCTTGCTGGATTGTATTTGTGTGGCCAACTGAATATAATCTGGATATTGTCTATTGCTAGATTAGAAATCTTGATCCGTAATTGTCTTGAATTTCTAATCATTAGTAGCAAAATTGTGATCAGAGATTGCAATTGGAGAATATAACCTAAGTTAAATAATCCAAGCTTGTGTAGTTATTGCTTAGATCAACCTATTTTTCTTATCGTAATGCTTCAATTGAATTAAACTTAGAGAGCTTGTTCTAGGTTGTTTAGTGGTTAGAGATTAAATAAAGAGCTTGTTTTATTTAACAACAAAGTAAGAAAAGATTGGGATAACAGAGCTTGTTGTTATCTACGGTTGATAATTTCAATGGTGTAATTGGGTGACAGTTCTATGATTTATTCGCGAATCCATATCTTGTGGTAGAGAATGATCACTTAGCCAAATTTCTATCATTGATTAATTCCCACTTCAATTAAGTTTGCATTGTGTTATTCTTTATTTGCATTAATATTTCATCTAGTTAATCAATCAACAAAACCCCCTAGTTATTCTGTTTTCGCTTTCGAATAACAAATTTAATTAGAATCAATCCTCGTGGGAACGATATCTTACTTATCACTTTATTACTTGTGCGACTAGTATACTTGCTAGTTTCGAACGCATCAATACGTATCCAAATTGTATGAATCAAGATGTCCTAGAAAGATGAGAGAAATATATATGATTTCATGAAGACATGTGATTAAAATTCTCGATAATTCAATGTCAAAAGTGGTGGTCAAAGTCAGTTCACATAATTACCCCAATTGTCAAAGTTGGTGCATCTAATATTTGACGATTATTCCTTTGTAATTTGACAAGTTTGCCCCTGAATGTATCTATAAATAGAGGTGCCTTGTGACCCATTGGGCATCTTGGCCTTAGCTGGTACTTTTGTTTTTGTGTTCTTTCTCCCGTGTGTTATGATAAGATCTATTTATGTATTACTTTCATATCAATTTGTCCATGTTTCTTTGCTATATTCCTTGTATTTTTATTGTTTTGTGTGGTTTTGATGTTTGTAGGAGTTTTGGAGCAACTTGCACAAAAATGGAGTAAAACCCTTCATTTTCACCTCTGCTAGTCAACCATCTTCTCGGATTTAATTGTATTGATATACAAATGAACCCGATGACATATTATATCCCATTGGAAAGCTTCTCGACGTCTATTTCTGGATAAATTAGGTTAACAATTCATTAAGTGTACCAAAAGTTATAATCAAAACAGTGTGAGAAGTGTAGAAATATAATTTCACAAATCTCTGTAGCATGTATAATACGGGGCACTGTAGCAGGTACTGTAGCAGAGTATGTAAACACATTTTAGGGTTTTATTTTGATAACTTGAAGAGGGGAGAACGTGGTATGAGGCGCTGCATCTTTGGATTTCTCTCATCTCTTGGAGTTCTTGAAGGAGATTGAAGGCTTGGAACGAGGAAGAACTACAAATCCTAAGAGATTTCATCAAATTTGCTAAGTTTTCCCTTTCCCTTTCATTTTCTTGAATGTCTCCATATTGTATTGTATTTGTATTCTATCTGAATATGTGTAACTAAATCTGAATTGGTTGAGGGTGATTTCAAAGCCCTTGATATGGTTTTATGAATTGATTGTGCAAGCAATTGTTATCCAATTCTCTAATTGAAGTTGCTTATATTTTCCCATATTTAATGCTTATGATTGCTTGCTGGAATGTATTTGGGTGGCCAACTGAATATAATCTGGAT
>SNVD02000114.1:0-128646 GCA_013180625.2 Boswellia sacra | reverse complement strand
TCCCACCATTTAATTTTGAATTCCCTAACTAAAGATAAATAACAATTTGAATAATAGGGTTCAATGGTATAAGACCATGATAAAATCCAAGGAATTTGAAAATCAATATGAAAACTAATTTGTTGGACATAAGGTTGGTCTGGAGTAGTATGTTTTTTATAATAAGGAAGAGATAATTGATTAATTTGATCTGGATAGATTGCTGGATTGGGTCCTAAGTAGTACCACCACTCCAGGAACCAAGAAGGATAAAACTTTTGACATCTGTTATCAAAATGAATAAACCAGGAATGATCAAAAGTTCGAAGATAAAACATATTGAACCAAGCTTTTTGATAATCTACATAATTGTATCCTTTAGGATCATAGGGTATTGAAAAAGAAACATTGGTCCAAATAGATTGAGTACCAAATTCTCTAGGGGTTTTAACTTTCTTAATCTTACAGGTTGAATAAGATATTTGATCAGAGTTTCTAGGGTCTTTGTGATGGACTAATTCAACGCTATCGGTATCAACTAAAATTAACTCATAAAATTGACGATTTTTGGAAGGATTATCAGTAATATATTGGCAGTCTGGTAGGAATAATCTTTGAGTAAGGGATTTTAATTCAGTTAATGGGACTGTCTTGGTATATTGAGTGACTTGGAGATGTTGTTTTTGACTTTTGGTTACATAATTAGATTTTTGAGTAGATGACCCTATCTGGGTAGATGACCCAGTAGCTACTTGAGTAGTGGGCTGGGTAGATGACCCAGTTATAGCTTGAGAATATGATAATGGAGGATATTCAGCTAAGGCTGAATAAGTATTTGCAATGGGGACTTGGCCCACACCTGCAACTTGAATGGATTGAGTTGATTTAGCCAGGACATAATCACTGGCCTTCATAATCTTTTTGTCTGACATTTTGAATATTTTCACCGAGTATTTCACTCTTTGATTTTGTCCTGTAGAAATTCTCTTGTTAAAAAATCTGGAAGAGAATTATCTTCTCCTTTGATAAATTCAATCTCAAAATCAAATACAGATAAAATTGCTTGCCATCTTGCAAAAATTTGTTTAGAAACTAAATTTTTAACATCTTTTTGTAAAATTTCTTTTGCAGATTTGCAATCAATGCGAAGTAAAAATGTTTTATTGAATAAATCATCTTGAAATTTAGTAATGCATAAAACAATTGATAAAATTTCTTTTTTAATGGTTGAATAATTCTTTTGTGCATTGAGCTATAATCCTGAATTATATCTAACTAATTCTTCTTTATTTGACTTTGGTAATTTTTGCTTGAGTATACCTCCATATCCTATTTCAGAGGCATCTGTCTCTACTATCATAAAGGCATCAGGATGGGGAATTCCTAAACAAGGAAGTGTTTTAACTTTTTCTTTTAGAATTTTAATTATTTTAGTATGTTCTTCTGTCCATGGTGAAGGATTTTTTGTAAGTCTTTGATATAAGGGCTTGCATAATTTTCTAAGATTTGAAAAGAAATCTGACACATAATTTATAGATCCTAAAAATCTTTGTAATTGATTTTTATCTTTGATTTCATCAGGAAATTTATCAGCAAATTCTATTGATCTTTGCACAGGTTTTATTGTTCCTTGATATATATCATATCTTAGGAATTTTATTTTAGTTTGAAATAATTTCATTTTAGAGGCCGAAATTACTAAACCATTTTTCTTGATTATATAAAATAATGTTCTTAAATGCTTAAAATGTTGTTCTATAGCTTCGGAAAAGACCAATATATCATCTATATAGACAATAATGAATTTTGTATAAGGATTGAATATATCATTCATTATATGTTGAAATTCTGATGGAGCATTTTTTAACCCAAATGGCATTACATTCTATTCATAATGACCAAATGGCACTGTAAAAGCTGTTTTATATCTATCTTGTTCAGCAATTTGAACTTGCCAAAATCCACTTTTCATATCAAATTTTGAAAATAATATTGCATCGTAAAGTCTCTTAATTAAATCTCTTTTATTAGGAATAGGATACCTAATCCATTGTAATACTTTGTTTAAAGGTTTATAATTTATTACTAACCTTGGAACTCCTCTTTCTATTTCAGCCTTTTTATTTACATAAAATGCTGCACAACTCCAAGGTGATTTTGATTCTCTTAATTAATTTTTTTTAATCAAAATCAGTTAATTTCCTCTTTGATAACTTCTTTTTCCATATTGTTCTGTTAAGAGCATTTCTTTCTTTCTTTGCTTTTTTTTTTTTTTGGGTCTTCATAGATAATTAAGATGTTGTTTTGGATAATCAAAGATAATTTGTAGTATAATAGGTACATATTTCAAATAAGGGCAAAAATTAGGTAAGGATTAATTCTTCTTATAGAATACTAAACCTTTGTTGTCCTAGAAGATAATTGCTTGGAAGCATATCTTCTTTTGTTCATACCAAATTAACACGACAAAGAAATCAGTTGAAGTGTGCTAGAAATAGCATCTAAAGAAACATACGTCTTTTCTTGTTCAAAAATATAATCGTTGAAATTAATTTCTTGAGATCAATAATATGTCTAAGGAGTGACGCCAAAGAAATAAAATTAAATCTTATCATATGCCATGTGCAATGAATGATTGTAATAACTCCGATTCCTGACCTTGACCATAATAATATTTTCGAGTAATTTCAAACCCCGTAAAACGATGACGTTACATTTACTTACATGTTAAACAAACAGAAACCGAGCTCCCATCGTTGATTAGCAGCAGTATACAATTTCGGGCCCAAGCTACCTAATTGGCTGTCAAAGAATTAATGGCCGGCCTTATCCTATGCCCCAGCCTGTTGCCAACTCTCAACAGATGCAAAGTTCCCGTGGTTGAGCTCCAGGTCTTTTTGTGCTTATTTCAAGGTTCATCAATGATCAGTTGTTATTGTTTCGTTGTACAGAATTTAATTATTAAGGAAACGGCTCAACTCTAACCTCCTGGATAGCGCAATCACTCGGTACTGAATTTCCACTGGCCTTGCTTTGCGCGTCCGTCGCCTTTCATTTTTCTTCCACTTAATCTCTTTCTTTATTCGGAAATCTTTCACGTTATCATTTCAATCTGCTAATCGAGCTAAGCAAAATTAATTATCATCTCATTTTATGATTAGGTTGAACGAAGAAAAGAATAATTTATCTATTTCAATAATTATTTATTTAGATAACTAGTAATCATCAGCACAGTTGCCCATAACATTAACTACTACATATGAGGTCAATTTTTTCGTCGATCCCATGGTTTAGCGAAATTTCAAATGATATCCCGTGGTTTTAAAAATCTTAAAAACCTCTCCATCATCAGGCAAGGTTAAACATAATTTTTGCATGTTAACTTTAACCGAAGTAATTAAAATACCTTAAATTACTGATCTAGAGAAAAAAATCTTTAAAATATAATACAAATTCAAAAAAAAAATTAATATATTAAATAAGCAATTAAAAAAAGTCAAATATGTTATTCGCTATACAATGTATTCAATTTATATTATTTTTAATGAATTTTTTCCTTACCTTTACATTTTAAGATATTTCAGTCACTTGAATAGAATTTAATAATACATATCAACTTTTTATTTTTGGGTTGGGGGGTTGGGGGGTTGTGGAGGGTGGGGGTTTGTTGGGGGCGCCCCCTTGTGTTTGTGTGTGTCGGTGACCTTCTAAAATTCGCAAAATTTCCCTGTGCCCCTTTACTTTAAATATGTTACAGTCACAACCTTTCTTCAAAAAAAAAAATGGATTTCTAGATTTTATCTTTATTTTTTTCCAATTATTAGCATGTCAAACTTATATTTGTATAAAATAAATTATATGGTATTTTTGTACTATACCTTCATTTTTAATATATATTTCTATCAATTAGTATAAAATTTAGTAAATCATTAAAAAAAATTATGTTAGATTTTCTTAATATATTTATTCATTCATAGTCTTTTTGGACAAAAAAATAATGATTATTATGAAAGAATTTCCTTTTTGGAAACAATTGCAAAGAGATATTTTGAAAGAAAACAATTATTGGTGCTTGCATATTCCCAACTTAAAATGCAAATTTTGGATTATAATCTTAATTTGGGATTATAAATAAATATGCTAATGACATCATTCATAGTGAGGTAGTTACGTAACATTTTCCAAGTCAAAATACACGTAAGTGGCAATAAATATGTTTATTAGATAAATTATTAAATATTGTAATTTTGCATTTTGATTTATTATATTAGGATTAATTTGAGGGATAATTAAGGCTCTTTATGCCTCTTTTCTATGCATACTTTTTTTTAATAATCTCTCTCGCATCATGAGGTTTATAAAAGAAATTAATAATTTTAAAATGTTAAATGTGCCCCCTCTTAGCAAAAATTCGTGGTCCGTCACTGTACATAAGACAATAACATTTAGAGAACACCAATTTTATCACACATATTGTAGATAGATATGAAATTTGATGTCAAATGGAGAGGATCTGCCTTACATTTTACAATAAATCTGTTAGGTTCAGGTTTATGCCTATTTCATGTGACACATTTGTTTGGCATCTTATGAAGAAAAGTTTGATTCAAATTAATACCTCAAAAGTATCCCTAATGGTGATTAATATTCATATTCACATTGCTGACAAAGATACAACAGCTTCAATCAAGAGTCTCCTAATAGAACTAGGATAACTTTCTAGAATTCTAGTCTAATAGGAATAATGCATTTGGACACTACACTATATTGTATTAGGGCATTAATCACATATATAATCCTAGTTCACATTAGATTAATATGAGTTTGTATCCTCTTATGCTTGTATTCTCTTATGCATTGATCCTAATTAGTATTCTTTTCAAAGTGGAATTCTTGCAGCTAAAGGAATTCCAAGTTGAGTTGAATAGGAACGATATATATAGCAATCCACATAGCTTTGGATCGCACGCATTGATTCACATTCAAGGAGATTAAGGGAGAGGGAGAGCGAGTTGCAGTGCATGTTTTATCGTTATTCATGTTTATGTGTGAAGCATTAAGCTCTATTGAGAGTTATAGGCTGTGCGAGACTTGAAGAGTTGAGTAATTGCATGTGCCTATAATTGGGCGATTTATTATGTTATTCTTCACAATATTGTGTTAAGTGCACAGTGACAGAGGTTGTGTAAGTGATGTTGTGTTCTTGAGAGAACAATTTTGCATAGACTCGGTGAGTGAAAGTAGAGAGTCTAGCACCATAATAGGTCCTAGGTCTTTAAGCCAATGACAACATAGTGAATTGTAACTCTTTTTGTCTATGGTTTTAAGTTTAAAAACCGAGCCACGCAAAAACCTTTGGTGTCACTTTAAGTATTTTGTTATATTTTGCCATCCATCACCTTCAGATCTAAAAAAAAAACATTTATATATTTGTTTTCAATGTAAAAGCTTATTTATATGGATCCATTTACCGTATGGTCTATTTAATATAAATTACGCTTCAGTTTAAAACAAAATAAATGAAACCATCAATTCAAATATTAAACTGTTTTAATATTATAATCCAAACAGACATGATCCAACAAGAAATTAGAATACAAAAAATACAATCAACAGAGCAACCTTCACACGTGAAGATTATTATTACTTATAATTACAGTAGATATAAATTGTAACGTATTCTCTTCACTAATGAACATACAAGTCTCAATGCTCATTAATTATTCCTTTGGCAGATAAAGATTGCTCATCAAATGGGGATCCAGTTGGCAAACACACAAGCAATTTCATCTTCTCCTTGAACGATAAAGTGTAACCATTGCCACACTTGTACATAAAAATAAATTCAACGACCTGAGAAAAATTGAGAATAACCTCAAGGAAGGGAATTGGAGCCGCTGTTGGTTTCAAACTCTTGATTAGTATCTTTCCATGCACTGGAAATTTCATTTTGCAAGATTCTGATTGCTTCTTCTTAAAAAACGCTATGCTGCTTCATGTTGTAGTCCACAGCTATGGCAACATGTTTTCTCTTTCGCTTCAGCTACAACTGAAAATATATATAGTACGCATAATTGAGAAAATCTTGTTAGACCCTATAACCAATTATAAGTATCGACATCCTTCGCCTAAAACACATCTTTGAATTTTTTTGTCGCACCGTAGCTCGCTGATAACTGAGGCTCCGGCCCAATGTGTAAGCTTGGGTCTCCTCTCATTAGAGTCTTATCTGCTCCGTCTATCCCAGAAGTTTGTTGTCCGTTCTAATCTTTCTAACCCCTAACACTTCTAACTCAACCTTTTCCTTTATAAAATAATTTCATTAACCTTTAGAATTTTCTGTTTTTATTATAAGTTTATTGTACATAGAATTTTATATAACCGGAGAAAATATCCAAGTAAAATTGTTCTTCTTACTCGAGAAACCTGTTTGAATTCTATATATCTATGTTAGAATCTGTAACAACGTTTCGAGTGCAATCAAGGTCAAAAATAATCATTGACATACATATATATTATATGCCTCTCTGCTTGCTATATCATCCAGGAGTCTGCCAATAACGGTTGAAGCTACAACAATCTTAGGGTCATTGGACATCCATTCAAGACCTGCTTGTTAGCAATATCTCCCATGACAAGGAAAGAAATTACTTCGACCAATTTATAATTACTAGTCACTAGTGAAATCTTCAAATACTCCTCCATTGTTGCAACATAGTCTTGATTGCACCACTTGACTTCAACAATGTAACCTTGGACTACCCTCTTCATCTGATACACATAAATACATTCAATGCAAGGGCGCCTTTATTAATAATTATCTAATAAAGGGTCGCGTACGTTACCTCTTGTATTGCATAATCCGTACGATATGAACTTCCTTTCTTGGACGTCTGCATCTCAGTTTCTCTGTAAACGTCTACAAGTTCTTGATAAATGTCATCTCAGGTTCAATTAACTTCTTTTTCCACGTTGTTCTATTAAGAGCATTTTTTTTTTTTTGGGTCTTCATAGATAATTAAGGTGTTGTAGTGGATAATCCAAGGTAATTTGTAGTATAATAGGTACATATTTCATATGGGGGCAAAAATTAGGTAAGAATCTAACTCGTCACATAGAATACTAAACCATTGTTGTCCTAGAAGATAATTGCGTGGAAACATCTGCTTTTGTGCATAACAAATTAACATGACAAAGACAGAAATCAATTGAAGCGTGCTAGAAATAGCTTCTCAAGAAACATACGTCTTTTCCTGTTCAAAAATATAATCGCTAAAATTAATTTCTTCAGATCAATTAGATGTCTGAGGAGTGACGCCAGAGAAATGAAATTAGATCTCAACATATGACATATGCAATGAATGATTACAATAACTCAAATTCCTGCCCTTGACCATAATAACATTTTCGAGTGATTTCGAAGCCCGTGTGAATCGATGACGTTACATTTACTGATATTTTAAACAAACAGAAACCGAGTACCCATTGTTGATTAGCAGCACTATACAATTTTGGGCCGAAGCTAGCTAATTTGCTATCAAAGAATTAATGGTCGGCCTAATCCTCTGCCCCAGCCTGGATGGCAACAGCCTGTTGCCAAGTTTCAACAGATGCAGAGTTCGTGTGGTTGAGCTCCAGGTCTTTTTGTGCTTATTGCAAGGTTCATCAATGATCAGTTGTTATTGTTTCATTGTACAGAATTCAATTATTAAGGAAACGGCTCAACTCTAACTTCCTGGATAGCGCAATCACTCGATACTGAATTTCAACTGGCCTTGCTTTGCGTGTCCGTCGCCTTGTTTTCATTTTTCTTCCTCTTGATATCTTTTCTTTATTCGGAAATCTTTCACGTTATCATTTCAATCTGCTAATCGAGCTAAGCAAGATTAATTATCATCTCGTTTATGATTAGGATGAACGAAGAAAAGAATAATTTATCTATTCAATAATTATTTATTTAGATAACCAGTAATCATGAGCGCAGTTGCCCATAACATTAATTATTACATATGAAGTTAATGTTCCGCGTCGATCCTATGGTTTAGCGAAATTTCAAATGATATCCCATGGTTTAAAAATCTTACAAGCCTCTTCATCATCAATCAAAGTTAAACATAATATTTGCATGTTAACTTTAACTGAAGTAATTAAAATACCTTAAAATACTGATTTAGAGAAAAAAAAATCTTTAAAATTAAATATAAATTTGAAATAACCAAAATTAATTTATTATATAAGCAATTAAAAAAAAGTCAAATACGTTATTCGTTGTCATTGTATTCAATTTATATTATTTTTAAGGATTTTTTTCCTCAGGTTTACATTTTAGGATATTTCAATCACTCCAATAAATTTAAAATGCATATTAACTTTAGTGTTTGGTCTTCTGGTTGTGGTGTTAGGGTTTTGGTGGGGGTGGGGCGCGCCGAGGCGTGAGTTTTGGTTAGGGGTTGGTGGGGTGTGGGAGTGTGGGTGGGCCATGAGCCTTAGGGATGGTAAAATGACCGGCCGAGTCCGGGGCCCCGATGTGACCCGTGTTTTAAGGGCGGGTCTTGACCCTTTTTCTTTTTAATTTAGGGGCGAGTTTAGGTCCCCAAAATTATTGACCCATTCAGGGCAGGTCCGGGCTTGGGTCCACCCTCCAGCCCCTTTTGACCGGTCCCGCCCCGCACAGTATTAGATATATATGAAAAAAATAAAGTATTTAAACTTATATATAATTTTTAGGGGTGATTGTGATAAATTATAATATTTTAGAATACCATATAATTTTACCAGACTATAGCATCAGTCATCAAATTTTTCTTCAATTCCCATGTTTTATTATATATTTATGATAGCAGGTTTGTTTTTTTCTTGCATGTTTATTATTATTTTTTTTTTGAAAAATTGAAAAAATGGATATAATTAGGGGCCCTTAGTTAAATATGATGCAAAAAGACAAAAAAACAAAGTTAAAACAAGCAACCTGACAAAACGCTCGACAAAACTCGACAAACTCGACAAAACTCGATAAAGCTCGACACAAGCTTTCATCCAACATGTCGAGTGTCAGATACATGGTTCGAGACATCTATATGTTGGTTTTTACATATCCGACACTCGACATATCGGATGAAAGCTTGTGTCGAGTGTCGGATGATGCATCCGACACTCAATGTCTTCGAAAATAGACTGATATCAAGTGTTGATTGTGAATAGACACGACTTGACATGTAAGTGTCGGGTGTCGAGTGTCGAGAAATCCGACACTTGAAAAATTACGTTTCTCAGTAGTTTCAGCCAATTTTTTTATTAATTATTCTGCATTTCAGTATTTAATTTCTCGTTGTTTGAATCAACTTTTGGATTTGCGTTTGTTGCAGCTCTGCTCTTTCTTCTGCATTTCATTCTCCTCTGCTCTTTGCTCTTTCTCTGCTCTCTCTGGCAATCTGATTTGGACAATTAGTTGGAACTCTTGCGTTTGTTGCAACTCCTCTACTCTCTGCTCTCTCTTCTGTAGATTTCTAAGCTATTTCCAGGTAATTTACATCTTTCACTTTTCCTTTTCTATTCCATCTAGTTGTTAGGATAATCCATGTGCATGTAATTATAGATGTGATTTTTGCAGGTAAACAATGTCTTCACAATCACAACAAGAATGGGGATGTCAAATTCCCTAAATCATAGTGGTGATTTAAACATGGATAAAGATTCTGAAGATGTTGCTATATCCACTAGTAAGAGATGGCTAGAAGATGATGATGATGAATTGTCTCAACATAGTAAAAAGTTTAGGACAACATCACAAGTTTGGCAACATTTTACAAAGTTAGTTATTGATAGGTAATGAGTCAAGTGAATTTGTTGCAAATTTACCAGATCCAGGAGGTGTTAGTGTTACAGGAGATGGTGTATCAAGTGAGTTTGATATTGAATATAAAAAATTTAAAGAAAGCACTAATATGAGATTGCAAAAGAAGTCTAAGCTTGATATTTATATGGAGAATCATGTAGTTAATGGTCCTGACTTTGATGTTTTGCTTTGGTGGAAGATGAATAAAAGTAAGTTTCCTGTATTGTCCACTATTGCTAGAGATGTTTTGGCTATCCCAGTATCCATAGTTCCATCTGAATCCGCTTTTAGCACAAGTGGTAGAGTTTTGAGTTCACATCGTAGTAGACTTCTTCCTGATACATTGGAGGCATTAATGTGTGCCCAAAATTGGTTATGGCTAAAAACTCGAGGTATAAGTTTCAATATACTATGTTTATTTTATTGATTATTATTACTTTTATTAAATTTCCTTATTTAGTTATTAATTTGGTTATTATATATTTCTAGGTGTAATTCCTCAAGAAGAGATGCTTGGAGAGGAAACATTGGATGATGAAGGAGGAAGTTCAATGACATCTTTGTGAGGTTGTTTCGTTGGAGTGTTAATTGTAGGAAGTTGATCTTGTGTGCTATCAACTTGTTGGTTTGGTTTCGTTAATTGGTATGTTTTTATTGTTGTCAGTTGTTTACTTCAATGTGTTTATTGTTATCGCCATTTACTTGTTGATTTTGTTTGTTCTTGACTTGGTATTGTTTGATGAATCATTATTTACCTGAAAATTTTAGATTTTGAATGGAATGATGGTTTTTTAGTTGTTGATTATTATATGTATGTATGATTTTAGTTTGAAGATATATTATCGTCAAACTTATTAAAAAATGGGCATAATTGTGTACTTCACATAGAATGGGGGTGGTTATGAAATTTTACAGGGGCGGAGCGGGACGGGGCAGGTCTGGATTCGCTCATTTATTTTCTGCCTTGCCCCGCCCCGCCCCAAGTGGGGGTGGGGCAAAAAATAAATGAGCGAGGCGAGGCTGGGAACTAGTTGCCCCGGACCCGCCCCGCCCCATTGCCAACCCTAGTGCGCCTTCTAAAATTCACAAACTCTCTCTGTACCCCTTTACTTTATATATGTTACAGTTAAAACCTTTATTTCAAAAAAAAAAAGAAAAGAAAATTGGATTTCTAGATTTTATCTTTCATTTTTTCCAATTATTAGCATGTCAAACTTATATTCATATAAAATAAATTATATATGTTTTTTGTACTATACCTTTATTTTTAATATATATTTCTATCAATTAGTGTAAAATTTAGTAAACATCATTAAAAAAATTATGTTTGATTTTTTTAATATATTTATTCATTCGTAGTCTTTTTGGACAAAAAAATAATGATTACTGTGAAAGAATGTCCTTCTTGGAAACAATTGCAAAGAGATATTTTGAAAGAAAACAATTATTGGTGCTTGCATATTCTCGACTTAGAATGCAAATTTTGGATTCTAATCTTAAGTTGGGATTATAAATAACTATGCTTATCATATCATTCATAGTGAGATAGTTACGTAACATTTTCCAAGTCAAAATACTCGTAAGTGGCAATAAGTTTATTTATTAGATAAATTATTAACTATTATAATTTTGCATTTTGATTTATTATATTAGGATTAATTTGCGGGATAATTAAGGTTCTTTATATATACCTCTTTTCTATGCATACTTTTTTTAATAATTTCCCTTGCACCATGAGGTTTATAAAAAAATAATTAATAATTTTAAAATATTAAAGGTATCCCCTCTTAGAAAAAACTCTTAGTCCGCCACTGTACATAAGGCAATCACATTTAGAGAACACCAATTTTATGACACAAATGTAGATAGATATGCAATTTGATGCCAAATGGAGAGGATCCGCCTTACATTTTACAATAAAACTATTAGGTTGACGTGTATGCCTATTTCATGTGCCACATTGGTTTGGCATCTTATGAAGAAAAGTTTGATTCAAATTAATTACCCAAAGTATCAAAACTATTCCTAATGTGATTAATATTAATATTCATATTGTTGACTAAAATACAACAGCTTTAATTAGGAGTCTCCTTAAAGAAAAGGATAACTTATTAGAATTCTAGTCTAATAGGAATAATGCATATGGACAATATACTATATTGTATTAGGACATTAATCACATATATAATCCTAGTTCACATTAGAATTATATGAGTTTGTATCCTATTATGCATTGATCCTAATTAGTATTCTTTTCAAAGTGGAATTCTTGCAACTAAAGGAATTCAAAGCTGAGTTGAATAGGAACCATATATATAGCAATCTACACATCTTTGGATCGCACACATTGATTCACATTCAAGGAGAGTAAGGGAGAGCGAGCTGCAGTGCGTCTTCTATCATTATTCATGTTTATGTGTGAAGCATTAAGCTTTGTTGAGAGTTAAAGGTTGTGTGAGAATTGAAGAGCTGAGTGCTTGCATGTGTCTCTTTTATTGTTATTCATGTTTATCTGTGAAATCGTTAAGCTTATGTTGAGACTTATAGGTTGTCTGAGACTTGAAGAGTTGAGTAGTTGCATGTGTCTATAACTGGGCAATTTATTATGTTATTCTTCACAATATTGTGTTAAATGCACAGTGATAATGGTTGTCTAGTGTCAGTGATGTTGTGTTCTTGAGAGAATAATTTACATAGACTAGGTGAGTGAAAGTAGAGAGTCTACCACTATAATAGGCCCTAGGACTTCAAGCTAAAAACAACATAGTGAATTACAGCTCTTTTTGCCCATGGTTATAGATTTTATAACCGAGCCACATAAAAACCTTTTGTGCCGATTTATTTTATAGTACTTTGTTATATTTTACATTACAATCCATCATCTTTAGATCTAACAAAAACGTTTATGTATTTGTTTTCAATGTAGAAGCTTCTTTATAAGGATCCATTTGCCGTATGGTCTATTCACTATAAATTACGCTTAGGTTTAAAACAAAATAAATGATAGCATCAATTCAAATATTAAAGTATTTTAATATTATAATCCACACAGACATGATCCAATAACAAGCCAGAATACAAATTATACAATCCACAGGGCAACCTTCACACGTGAAGATTATTATAATTACTTTTAATTGTGGTAGATATTTATTATAACGTATTCTCTTCACTGATGAACATACAAGTCTCAATGCTCCTTAATTATTCCTTTTTCGCAGATAAAGATTGCTCATCAAACGAGGATCCGGTTGGCGAACACAGAAGCAATTTCATCTTCACCTTGAACGAAAAGGTGTAACCATCGTCATACTTGTACATAAAATCAGCGACCCGAGAAAATTTGAGAATGACCTCACGGAAGGGAATTGGAACCGCTTTTGGTTTCAGAAACTCTTGATTAGTATCTGTCCATTCACCGGAATTTCATTTTGCAAGAATATAATTGCTTCTTCTTCAGAAAGGCTATGCTGCTTCATGTAGCAGTCCACAGCTATGGCAACATGTTTTCTCTTTTGGTCCAGCTACAATTAAAAATATATATAATATGCATAATTGAGAAAAGTTTGTTAGACCCTATAGCTAATTATAAGTATCGACATCGTTTACCTAAAATACATCTTTGAATTCTTTTGTCGCATCGCAGCTCGCTAATGAGTGAGACTCTGGCCTAATGTATAAGCTTGGGTCTCTTCTCATTCGATTCTTATCTGCTCTGTCTATCCCAGAAGTTTGTTGTTGGTTCTAATCTTTCTAACCCCTAACAGTTTTAAATCAAAATTTTTCTTTATAAAATAATTTCATTATCCTTTAGAATTTTTTGTTTTTATTATAAGTTAATTGTACATAGAATTTTATATAACCAGAGAAAATATCCAAGTAAAATTGTTCTTCTTGCTCGAGAAACCTGTTTGAATTCTAGGTATCTATGTTAGAATCTATAGCAACGTTTCGAGTGCAATCAAGATCAAAAATAATCATTGACATACATATATATTATATACCTCTCTGCCTGCTATATCATCCAAGAGTCTGCCAATAACTGTTGAAGCTACAACATTAATTTTAGGGTCATTGGAGATCCATTCAAAGACCTACTTAAGTCATATTTGACTTTTTTTTTTTAATTTGTTCATACAACAAAATTTGACACAATTTGTTAATCAAATTTTAATAATTAATTTTATATAATTTAATAATTAAGATATTTGATGAGTTATCATTGTTAAAGTAGAACACAAATGATTGAAAACATTAGTCTTAAATTCTTAACTTATGTATTATAGTAATAACATTAATAATATAATAATAAAACTTAGATATATTTTACGTCTTTGTAAATTTTCATGTGGTATAATAAGGAGTTGTTTCAAATGTATTATTTAGCTTAAGTCATATGGGGGACAATTACAATTCACAAACTGCCGAGCAGTTAATTTATTGAGTAAATTTTTAATGATATGACAAACAAAGTGTCATGTACTGTATGGATCATGAAATGATGTAATAAGTTATTATATCATTAGTACATCTACTTGCTAATTATATATTAATTGAATACACATAATTTGAATTACAAAATTTAGAATACAATTTGGAATGGGTCTCAATATTTTAATTTGTTTGATTGTTTGATTATTGAGTTATTAGAATTTCCTATCTTTATCTAAACTCTTGAGCTTAATTCTCTTCGAATGAGAGATTAGTTTCCCTAATAATTTTACCTCCACAATTTCCACTTTAGTGGTTTGAAAGATGTCTAATTCTAATTTTTAAGATTTGGACAAGATAGTAATGTTGACGTGAAAATAAAAACTAAAACAACGTAAACTAGACACATCCAATCATGTATTTTCTTAAATGATAATGCAAGAAAATGAACGAAATTTGAGCGGTTCTGTAAGTTCATCTCTCACGTTATGTTTACAATGTAATCGCGTTTAAATTTAAAAATTTGACTTTTTTATGTAATTAATTTCTTGTCATGATTATTACTTTCGCATTCTAATGAATTATGATTTTTATATTCAAAAGTCTCAATCATCCTTCAAATAGTTTATGGAAGATATCAATGTCCCAAAATTATTAATGGAGTAATTTTGATCATGCAATTGACTTGCTCAAATATCATAGCAGTTTCTTATGGTTTCGATATCACAATTATGAATTGATTATTTTATAATATATTAACATACACGATATTTAATCATTTAAAATATACAGTCAACTTATATATTTCAAAATTAAAATCAAACATATTAAATATCACAATTTTCTTGACACAACTATTTTTCACTAAAGTAAATAACAAAAATTAAAACATCCAAGTTCTGATACGGAAGACATGGACGGTGTTGTATTTCCAAATGCAGACATACATGTCTAATAGAATTTAATTACAAAATCATCAATAAAAGTTAACTAATAAGTGACAGATAAAATAGAAAATAAAATTTCTCAAATTCTCCAAGTAATACAACTTCATGAATAATAATATGTAATCTTCTCAAAACTTATTTCAAATTTTACATCTTAAATCATGTTGATTTCGTTAACGATTGACAAGTGGATAGTACAATAATTTGATGAAATGACGTGAGATACTTAAGTGAATGTCAAATCATTTATGATGAAATTTAATATATAGCATAAAAGAGATTTTCATTTCCTGCTCGTCTTTCAAAAGTAGTCAGTTGCTGCAAATTAACTACAAAGCTTTTGCCACTTTTCATTTATGAACTGGTAATAAATCCACCTTATCCGTCAACTAAGAGGAAGGGGAGTGAAAAGTGTATTACCTAAAATTTTCGTGAGATTTTACAAAGGCAATTTGTATTATAGTGTTGGGAATAATTACAATAAATCTAAATAATATAATAAAACAACAACACATTCAAGAAATAATAAAATCAAAATTAGATGAACACGACAATAAATTAAAGAAATAGAACAAATAAAGAGATAAAGTAAGAAATATACGGTATGAACACTAAAAAGACATGTTAAAAATATTATCCTAAAGTTAAAGAGTCCTCCTTTCGTGTGGGTAAAATCAGTATTTAGGGGTTCCAAGATACAACCCAATGCTCACAGCCTATATGCTTGATGAGTACAATCATCGAAAGAAAATAACTTGTCTCCATGTGTAGCAGTTGCTCAAAAACATAGAAAATACTGAAGTATGTATTATTGTTACTAGAACCTTTGAGACTCCTTTATATAGTAGTATCCTAACTTAGGTAACTTACAAATTAAATCTCTTGTAACTCCGAAGCCATACTATTCTTAATAAAAATTGTACATTACAAATAATAAATTTTGTAACTCATGTTTTAATTATATTTGTAACTCATGAAATTAATCTCAAATTAAATTTTATAACTCATTATATAAATATTTATTTTAAACCTTTATCTCTAACAAATAGTTATTTGCCAACGTTATCAGTCAATTATTATAAATGACCACTTCAATAGCAAATGGTAATTGGGGTCATCTATTTGGGACTCGTATATGTTTAACATGCTTTTTAGCTATCAAATTTGTAAAGTGTAAATGTAGCCTCCAATTTAAAAATTCAGTGAATGATAGGGCGAGAGATTTTTTAGTTATAAAAAAAAAAAGGTAATTAGCTAATACATAAGCAAATCACATTTAGATAACGCAATATATAGATAGATATACAATTTGATGTCAAATGGTGAGGATCTACCTTACACTTTGTAAGTTTTGAAGCTACAGTCGTAGTTACATAAAACAGAACTATAGCAATTAAATCAAATGTAACAAAACATAAGTAAAATTGCACAGAAAAGATTAACGTGGTTCAGCTATAACTAGCCTACGTCCACGGGCAACCAAGTTGCAATATTCAGTATGATGTTCAGGTTTACAAGGACTAGAACTTTACAGTTGATGAACTCTCCACTCACTCACACTCACCTATCCTTTATAAATAACCTTCTAATCTCCTAGAATTCCATCCATAGCAAACCAACTTCTATCCTTACTGCACTTCCCAGAATTTGAGTTCCTCTAAAATTGTATTTCAAGTTCCCAATGAGAGAAACCCACTTTTCTAGCTAATCACAAACATGATAAGTAAAAATACGACTTGACAACTCAAGCTAAACTTATATAGCTTGCACAAAAATGTTATTAAACATTGACAAAATACTTCTAGTTATACACAACTTGTCCAGCAAACTCTCCTTATTGAATAAGGATTCTTCAAGATCTTTCCTCATAATAATTATCCTACAAATCTCACATATAGGAAAGATAAATCACATTAGGATATTGAATAAATCAACAATATAAATCCATTCCTAAAGTGAGATAAAATCAATACTTTCCTAAAGTAAATCCAAATCTTGGAAGCCATATCCAGTTAAGTTACACATAACTGAATCAATTCAAAACAAGAAAGTAAAATAAAATATTGTAAGATTTGCTTTCTCTCAAAATGCCAACACATCAATGCCACATAGAGTCACAAGGACATATGGCAGTCCACAGGGCATTGTCTTAATAATCTCCCTTTTTGATATTTTGTGAGAAAAACACAAAGTAAAATAGCTTGCATAAAATTAGTTAGTAATATCATGACTATAACAGGGAAACAAATCAGAATTGCATTAAAGTAGTTACAAAAATATAACTTGCAAAACAACTTTGGTCAGTTAACTTTAGCAAAGTTCATATAGACCGAGCAAACACAAATAAGCAACTAAGGTCAAAACAATAAATAAAATAAATAGTATCTTCTCCCCTTAAGGTCAGTACTCCCCCTAAGTCCAAAAACATAAAAACAAAAAAGTCCATCCAGTAGAAGGTGAACCAATAACCAAACTTTGCAAATTCTCCTCAAATTATGTTTTGCTTTTTCTATTCCCTATTTTTTCTTCATAAAGTGCCAAAGAGCACTACTTTTGTTGTCTAGTAGACCTTCTAGGTAAGAAGCCTGGCTTGAGAAAACCATCCCTTGTCTATGGCCTCTGTCTTGTGGAAGGTGCCGGTGGTGAAGAGATTGAAGTAGACTGCTCGGATGAACTGGCTCTCACTACGGCTAGAGTTTCAACTATTTCCTTAGCTTGTTGAGCTGCAACTTCTGGCTTAAGAAAAGACATATGTAGCAATGAGGCTGCTGCAATAACTAGTGGAGAAGCATGCTTGTCAGTTGAAGTGCAAAAGGAATGATGAGATGCTGTAGCGAATTGTGCTGGAGAGGGAACTGGTTCGCTATAGGTTGAGAGATTGGAGCCATTAGATCAGCCATAGAGGGTTCAGTTGGAAAAATGGGAGGTATAATATCAACTTGAATTGAAGTAGAAATTTCTATAGTTGAAATAGGAACTGAAGTAGGTGATGGTGATGTAATTGATGTAAGAACTATGTTTGTGACAGTTGCAGTTGTGAAAACTAAAACTGGAGTTTCTACAACTGAAATTTTAGTATCAATAGCATGAATTTCTTATGATTCTTGTTGTGTGGCTAATTGAATAGGAATGACTGGTGGTGGCATAGCAGGGGAATGGCTTATGTTAACTCCAAAAGTAGAAGACCTGCAGTAGCTGGAACTTGTCCTGCTCAAAAGAATCTTGCAAAATGCTTTAACAAAAATTCGTGATGAGCTTGCACTTTTGTATCATTCTCTTTTTGCTACTTCATGAGCTTCTATTGATTAATCAAAATTTGCTATTGTTGCTACAAAACTGAAGCGAGAGTGTTAGACAAATTTTGCAAGGTATCCTATACAAAATCTAGTGATTGCTTAGTGGTCATCCTAACCTTTTTTGGAGTAGGTTCAACTTCCTCTCGTTCTTTTGCTTCATGATCAACTTTATGATCTTCCTCATCATCCTTTCTTTGTTGTCCCCTCACTCTTTTCATGAAACCTCTAGTGATAGGAGACTCTAGAGGTTCTCTCACATCATCAGTCTCAAGCTCAATTCCATTTTTCATTAAAATTCCCATTATAAGACAAGGAAAATACAACATTTCAGAGTGGCTTTTGGCAGCAGCAACTCTGTAATCATAAATCCACATTCCCAAATTAATGCTTTTATTCTTCCTTAACTAGTATAAAAACTTAGCTCTATAAAGGCTAATAGCTAGTGAATGTAAGGTTGGGGTCCGGTTATATCTAGCAATCTTATTCAAGATTCTATACCTAGGCAACAATTGAGATTATGTAGTCTGTTCTTATCCCTTAATGGTACAGCCAGCAAGCTCTTTCTAGACAGCATTTTTTGTGATTTCAAAGCATAGATATCATGATTAACACACCTATTTATCTCTAGAAAATCATTGATAACATTTAGAGAAAAATGAATATCTTTTCCTCTACAATAAACTAGATGATATCTAACATGTAAAGCATCATTAATTTCATCTGCCATATTAGCATAAAACTCTCTAATTAAAGAAGTAATAAGGAGTTGAAGTTGAGTTACTGATTTACTCCATTGCTTGTCTTGAAGTAGAGCATCAAAAGAGTATCAGGCAAATGATTCTACCTTGACAAATTGTTCCTTCCAGAGCTCCCTTGCCACAATGTAGTCATTATATCTTTCTTTGATTTCTTTAGAGGCAAACTTGCCTTCGATGGGATTAAATTCCTCAAGAACATCAAACTCATTCACACACATCTCAAAATCTTCACTCTTAGCTGGATCATCATGATTAGATGCCTCTAATTCTTCATCATTCTAGGCCTTTTAGGCTTTCGCATCATCATTTGAATCTTGATCATGCCTGGTGAAGGATTGGCATTGTCTTGGGTTTCTGGTTAAGTCGATGGTGACCCCTCTAGTGGTGCTTCTTGCGATGGTGAGTGTAAAAGAGAATCGTGCAGGGTTAGTTGCATTGTCTTTGACTGAGATCAAAGCTTTGGTGCCATTTGAGTGAACTAAAATTGTAATATAAACAAAGTCTAGCAGAAACAAATTTGAGTTGAACTTGATAAGGGGAAAACAAGAAAATAAAGGAAATAAAAGATAATGTTCTTTTAAACCAAGAATCAGAAAAAAATTAGGATAACACAATTACAAGACTCCCTCTCAAACTATGATTTTAATTTTCAAAAAAAAAATTCTCAAGAAACTAAATCACAAAAGTTTAGGCATTTAATGTATTAAAAGTAATGGTTAAGTGCTGATAAGTCTCGCCACTTTCAACAATATTTTAAATTCAACCCTGTTTGCTGATGTGTCAACCTTGTACACATATAACTCATTAAATCAAGTACACAGCTAAGTCAGACAAAAATTAAAATAACAATCATGCATAACATAACCACACTTGTTATCTCAAACGTTACTAAAATATCCTGACATCATGTAGTTTATTTTAATAGAGCATTTTTAGAGCTACACAAATATTCTATAAATCAAATTAAGACTTCTACATTATCACATAAATCAGATTTCAATTAAGTGATCAATCTTAGCATATCTCCGAAATACACAGAAATTAATCTCAATTGAAATTAAACATAAATACAATAGCTTTCACACATGCATGGCGGTAGCCTTTTTCATGCTAAATGGGCAATCTAAGCATATTTCTTAAATACACATGAATTACTTTCAACATATATGGCTTTCAATTAACACATACAGGTAGCCCTTTTTGTATTTACAATAAAGTTTTATCAAATAAAAACAACAATGAAGAGCACTGGATATAAATGCAAAGTTAAAAGAAAATTCATGATGTTTCAGATATCTTATATGTGACTAAGGCAGTGTTCATTCATGTAACTGACACACACCAATAGCCTTTCTTAGCTTTTCAAATCTTGATGAGTCTAGTGCCTTGGTAAACAAATCAGCTAATTGATTTTTAGTTGAAACATGCTCAATGTGGACTGTTCTAGATTCAACTAACTCTCTAATGAAATAATTCCTAATGTTTATGTGTTTAGTTCTTCAGTGTTGACAGGATTTTTGGAGATGTTAAATGCACTTTGTTATTACAAAATATTGTCGTGGATTCTTGTAAGATACCATAGTCTTCCAACATTTGTTTCATCCATAACAATTGAGTATAGCAGCTATGTACTCAGCCTCAGTAGCAGAAACTGAAATTGAGTTTTATTTCTTGTTGTGCCAAGACACCAGGTTATTTCCAAGATAAAGCACCCTCCTAGGGTACTCTTTTCATCATCCACATTGCCAACCCAATCAGCATCACTATAACCTATAGGAGATGAATTTATGTCTTTAGAAAACCAAATTTCATATTCTGTAGTCCCTTGAACATACTTGATTATCCTCTTGACTACTGCCATATGTAGTTCTTTTGGACATGACTAGAATCGTGTACACAGACCTACACTGAAACTGATATTAGGTCTGCTTGTTGTAAGATATAGAAGGCCTCCAATCGTGCTTCTATATAGACTCTGATCAACATCATTTTCAGCTTTATCCTTTGATAATTTGAGATTGGTAGCAATAGGTGTTCTGATAGCTTTGCTCTTGTCCATTTCAACTATTATTACTAAGTTCTTTGCATACTTAGTTTGAGAGATAAAAATGCCATCATCAAGCTGTTTTACTTGAAGTCCAAGGAAAAAGGTTAGATCACCTACCATACTCATCTCAAATTCTCCTAGCAGGAGCTCAACAAACTCATTAGTTTTATCATCAAGTGTAGAACCAAACACTATACTATCAACATAGATTTGAGCCACAATAATATACTTAGATGCATGTTTTATGAACAAGGTTTTGTCATTGTTGGCTTTATATATCCTTTACCAAGGCGAAAGGTTGTAAGCCTTTCATACCAAGCTCTTAGAGCTTGTTTCAGACCATACAGAGCCTTTTTCAGTTTGTAAATGTAAGTGGGATGCTTAGGATCAACAAAAGCTTCCTCATTTAAAATACCATTTAGAAAAGTTGTTTTAACATCCATTTGAAAGAGTTTAAAGTTTAACAGACATGCAATAGCAAGCAGTAGCCTAATAGATTCTAACCTAGTCACTGGTGCAAAGGTTTCATAAACATCTATTCCTTCAATTTGTCTAAACCCTTGAGAAACTAATCTAGCCTTTCCTAATCACTTGCCCATTTTCATCACTTTTATTCTTAAAAATCCATTTAGTTCCAATAACATTAGTGTTTTCAAGTCTGCGAACTAAAGTCCACACTTGATTTCTTTCAAATTGATTCAGCCCATGTTGCATGGCTTGGATCCAAGCTTCTTCCTTAAGGGCATCATTCATAGATTTAGGTTCTACAAGTGATACATAGCAAAAAAAATTCACATAATTTCTTGCCTTACTTCTGGTTTTAAATCCACCTTTTGGACTTCCAATGACAGAGGTGGTAGGATGTGCTTTTTGAATCCAGGTTAAAGGATCCCTGATCTTGTCATGAATTCTAATTTCATGTCTACTCAAATCAATACTGTTAAACATTGTAGTCTCATCGGTCTTAACTTTTGTAGTTTCCTTCTGTATGACCGGTTTTGTGTTTTTTGTAAAATTTGTTCCAATTCTAATAGCAGATTCACCAAGACTCTCTATTGCTTCTTCATGTGAGAATTTTGCAAGATCATCACAATCATCAAACGTAACGTTAGTAGATTCCATAACATTTTCAGTTCTCATGTTATAAATCCTATATGCTTTGCTATTCAATGAATAACCAATAAAAACACCATCATCACTTTTGGCATCAAATTTGCCAAGTTGTTCTATGTCATTAAGCATATAACATTTGCAACCAAACACATGGAAATATTTGAGGTTCGGCTTTCTCCCTTTCAACAGCTCATAAGGTGTTTGATAGGTTCATGGCCTTAAGAAGACTCTGTTGATGATGTAGCGAGTTGTATTGATTGCTTCTACTTAAAGCCTATTTGTAAGCTTTTTGCTATTCAACATCACTCGAGCCATTTCTTGCAAGGTTCTGTTCTTCCTCTCCACTAGTCCATTATGTCCAGGTGTCTTTGGAGCAAAGAATTCATGAGTGATGCCATAGAGTTTGCAAGAATCAGCATAACTCTCATTTTCAAATCCTTTTCCATGATCCCTTCTCATTTTGATAATTCTTCAAATGTTTTTGTTTTGTTCATTTTCCAATCTGACACACAAGTTCCTAAACAGATTAAATGTATCAAATTTCTGTTTAACAAAATCTACCCGAATATACCTTGAATAGTCATCTGCACAAATAAAAACATACATTTTTCCTACAATGCTTTGAACTTGCATTGGACCTATGAGATCCATATGTGGTAGTTCAAGAATCCTTAAAGTATTAAGAAAAGAATTAGAAGCATGTGAACTTTTAATCTCCTGCGACACGACAAAGATTAGTCCAATCCAAACCTGATCCATTTATTGTTCGTGTCAAGAAGACTTAACCCAACCACGACCCGATTATTTGACGGGTGACCCATGGGTGATACGACATGATATACGAACACGAATAATAAACAGGTCATTTTCGTGTTGAACACGAATATGACCCATTTAACATGATTATAACACGTTTAAATATTTGACACATTTATGACACGTTTTACAGGCACGATTACAACAAGCTTAAATGATTAACATAATTATGACACGACCTATTTTAGTATTTTTAAATTAAAAAAATAATAAGAAAATATTTAAAAGTCATCCATAATACAATAAAAAGTTCACTAAATAATAAATTTCATACAAACTTAAAATGTAATTTAGCTTCAGAAAAAAATCCATCTTTTTAACTCTTAAGTAATCTATAAAAAAATATGTAAAAAACATTAAGGGTAGCTCAAGATCATATCAAAATTAATACTAATATAATATTAATATTAATAAAAATACAACCTTGAATTTAAATATCTAATAAACATATAATGAATTTTAAAATTAATTTGTATTTATAATTGTGTTAATCCGTGTTAGTTGTGTTGTTATGTTTTATTAGTGTTAATCGTGTCATAAATGGGTTTGTATCATAAATAGGTTCGTGTTACCTACGGGTACAATCCATTAACCTAAACACGACCCAATTATTAAACGGGCTGAAAATTTCAACATGCACACGACCCAAACACGATTAAGATAAACCCAAACCCACTAATTTCCGTGTTGTGTGCTGTCGAGTTCGCGGTTTGTGTCGAAAATTCCCATCCCTAACTAAAATCTTTCAAACTTAAGTACATGTGAAAAGAATAAAATTCTTGATACATCCTTCCTCAAAAACTAAATAGTCTTGAAATACAATACCAATTTATTTACAAATTATAGGATTTTGAAAATTTTTAGTTTAATAAAAAATGTATACAAATAATCATGTCAAAGATCACTATTATTATACAACTCTAGGTTATTAGGAATAATATATAATATAGATTAAACCTAAAATCATAAATTTTTTAGGAAAAATTCAAAAATGCCCCAAGTTTCAATGTGTATTAGAAAATTGACTTTTGTCTTTAAAAATCTATATGTCATGACCCTCTTTTAAGTGTTAAATATTATGGGACACAGTCAGACGTATCCGTCAGATAAGATCGGATACTATCAGATGTCGGACATGGTCATAGCATAAAAATTTTCAGGAAGATGGTTATTTATCAAAGAAGTTTTATAATTTGGGTTACTTTAGCAATTTTCACAATTTTTTTAAGTGTTTTGAGCCTAAAATCATAACAAGTCATCAAAAATCACTATTCAAAGATTTGAGCATGTAGAGACCAAGAATTCAATAAGAATTGTTACAAACAGTTTATAGATAGAAACACATTAATTATAATGTTATGATTTAAATACTAATCAAGAATCTCGTGTTAATTGGAAGGGTCTTGACAATTAACCTTTCTTATTAGCTTTAATAAGTAATTATATATGTGTCTGTGGATTTGAGATTTTGTTTTTTTCTTATTTGCATAGAACATAAGCCAACAGGTACATCATTGTGGGTAAAAGCAATTCATAGAGAATGACTTGAGACTACTGCGAAATATTCAACTTAAACTATACAAAACAAGGGTAGTTTCCACACGCCAACAACTCCTATGATTTTATCGAAATCTTACATAACATCCCATAGTTCCAAAACTACCATAAACCTTTTTTACTTAACAGTTAAAGTTAACATACATTATTAATTTTAATTGAATTAAAAAAATAACTATGAAATACTGAAGTTAAAAAAAAATCCTTAAAATAAGATAAATGGAAACAACTGATTGGAATAATGTTTTTGATAATTATTCTTAAAAATATTTAATAACTTATTTAATGAAATCTTAATCTTTTGCATTTATTTTTTATTTCTTTTGTGATTTTCTTTGGAATTAGTGTTTTAGGGTATTTTAATCACTTCAGTTCAAACTTAGTTATACATACATACATACATATATATACATACATACATATATATATACATACATACATATATATATATACATACATATATATATATATATATATATATATATATATATATATGTTAACTTTGACTAATGATAGAACTGTTTGTAAGATTTTAATGTTAACTTTGCAATATACACTATATTAATGTTAAATAAGATCTATGAAAATTTGATTGCCGTGGAAAACTTTTTTATCATTATTTTTTTTACCATATCATATCACAACCTACACTAACCATTCTCAATGTATATATTCAATTAGTGTAACAAAGAAACTATAACAATATTAAATATATAGTATTCAAATCTACAACATGATTCTTTTCTTAATATAACATATTAAGTATCTGAACTCCTTGTTTTACTTGCATTTGCAAGTATTTACTTGATTATAAAAGTAACCTATAAAATAAACTTTCAATCGGTTAAAAATTAAAAAAAAGTTATTAGTTATTGTAATTACATTCACAAATTAAAGTACAATAACAAACAAAATAATTATCTTTATTGATATCAAATTGATGTGGATTTTTGTAATCGTAATTGCTTGTTGAAGAGCAATAAACAAAATAGAATAAAACAAAAATAAAAAAATTCAAGCCTTTATAAACAAAGAAATTACTTAAGATTAAAATATATTTCTCTACAGATTATTGAGCTTTGGAAATTTTTATTTCGACAGCAGAATATAAATAAAGAATCATGATATTATATAATATTTTGTCATATATTAGAGAACAATAAATTGATAATCACAAAACTAAAATAGAAAAGGTTGCCCATTTGTTAATAGGATTTTTTTCATTATAACATATTTTTTTTATTATTAATAAGTGATCGAATCAATGCATGAGTATAAAATTATTAAAGAATTGAACTTGAACAAACACAACTTCAAATCGTTATTGAGCAAGTCTGCGAAAGTGGAGAAGAATAAAGAACGGTCAGTATGTAGGCTCTGATATAGGGTGGGAATTTAGGTTCGTAGGTCGTGTTCGTGTCGTGTCGATCTATGATACGATAAAGATTAGTCCAACCCAAACTTGACCGATTTATTATTCGTGTCAAGGAGATTCAACCCGAACACGACCCGATTATTAAACGGGTGACCTGTGGATGACACGACATGATACACGAACACGAATAATAAACGGGTCATTTTCATGCTAGACACGAATATGACTCGTTTAACATGATTATGATACGTCTAAATATTTGACACATTTTACGGGCACGATTACAGCACGTTTAAATGATTAACTTAATTATGACACGATTAAGCATTTCAATTTCCAACCTATTTTAGTATTTTTAAAGTAAAAAAGTAATAATAAGAAAATTTTCAAAATTCATCCAAAATACAATAAAAAGTCCAATAAATATCAAGTTCCATCCAAACTTAAAATGCAATTTAGCTTCGAAAAAAATCCAATGCATCTTTTTAACTCTTAAGTAACCTACAAAAAAAATATGTAAAAAAAAAATTAAGGGTAGTTCGAGATCATATCAAAATTAATAATATTATAATATTAATATTAATAAAAATACAACATTGAATTTAAATATCTAATAAACATATAATAAATTCTAAAATTAATTTGTATTTATAATTTTGTTACTTTAAAAACAATCGTGTCAATATGTGTTAGTTGTGTTATCATGTTTATTAGTGTTAATCATGTCACAAATGGATTCGTATCATAAACGGGTTCGTATTATAAATGTGTTCGTGTCACCCGTGGGTGCAATCCCTCAATCCAAACACGACCCAATTATTAAACAGATTGAAAATTTCAACCCGAACATGACCCAAAGACGATTAAGACAAACCCAAACCCGCTAATTTTCGTGTGGTATCGTATCCGATTCGCAGGTCGTGTCGAAAATTTCCACCGCTACTCTGATATGATGGACAGAAGGTGAAAAAAATTAATATAGTTTTGAGTCATACTTCAGTACAGCAGTTGTATTACAACCTTTTTAAGATTAAAAAAATTATGTTTTTTTACAACTTTTTAATCCTTCTTTTTTGTAAAAGCAGTAGTTGTATTCATACTGTTTGTCACGCCCTGCATGACATGCGCACGATTTTACGCTAAGCTTGCATTGAAACACACCAAGCAATAGGATTTCGGGGTAAGTGTTATGGTGATTTAGGGTCCTTGTGTCGAGAAGGATTCAATGGCGCAAAGAATGGACATGGTGTTCAGGAAGTTTCGAGAAGGTTCCATGACATTCCAGAACGTTTCAGAAGGATCCGGAAGAATCCAGAATGCGTAAGAAGGCTGCAGAAGACTTGATAAACGCATGAAAGTACACTCTTAAGCGTAAATAATTAATGCTAATTGGACAGTATTATAAAGTTTTTATGATATTTTAACATAATTATTTTGCTTATGTCTCTTTTACATTTGTTTCATTTCTTTTGCATTTTCTCTAGTCTTTATCTTGAAATAAAGTGTTATCCTTAAATTGTGATTAATGAAAATCATTTTTACAGGTTTAATAAAATGGACATAACTCTCAATCTACAGATCAAAATGGAGAGATTATTGAACCTGGAGCAACATGTCTCAATTTTACACAAAGTTGAAGAACAATCAAAAGCCCAAATCAAACATTTGATGGGCCGAAATTGAGACATAACAAAACCAAATTGTAGTTGTTTCTCAGCCCGACCCATGTCCAGTATTTGGGCCATATCTCAGAGAATACTTGTCCAAATTGCATGAATCTGGTGGCCATGGAAAGCTGAGACAAAATGCTACAACTTTCATGTTTTCCACAAAGCCCAATTCGGTCCATTTGGTGGTCAAAAATCAGCTGCAAGTTGGTGGAATGTTTGGTGGCCGACAATGTGGAAAAATTGGTGGAGGTTTGGTATAATAGTTCCATTTCATCACCTATTTAAGGACAACTTGAGGAATTGAATGGGGAGAGAGAAAAATCATTTGAGTTCATATTTTATCATTGTATATTACAATTCTTTCTTGTATTTTCTCTTTAGAAATGATAAGAATGAATTGTAAGTTAGGCTAGAACTCTTGGTAAGGCTAGAGATGAACTTGTATGTGTAGTTTATCTGTTTCTCCACTTTCATTCTACCTCAAGGGCTATAAAGATTGTATGTTTGTTTATGTGTTAAATCTTTCTCATCTTGTGATTTCTTTTTAATCCAGAAATTATAATTCTCAATTTCATATAAATTTAGTCATGCTTTCTTTATGTGATTCGTGTTGAATTATAATTGTTAATGGTAGTTTCGTTTTATGAGTTAGTCCTTTACTACAATATTGTCATGTGATATATTGTCGCTCTTGGATAACTTGTAAGGATGAATGTTGTTGGTAAATATTGCTTGTAAAGAGTTTATGCATATCAAATACATGTGTTTATCATTTATGCTATACTATACATATTTTCCGATTGATTGTTTGGGATGTGAAACTTTTAATTGAGTTATAATTATTAAATCAAAGTGGGGATTAGATTTACAAAACATATAAGTGATTCTCGATGCCTTACTTCTTAATTACCATCGACTGTTTCCAATTATTAAACATTGTATTTTCTTTAGAACCAATCACTTAAAAGTTAAATTTTACATCTTTATTATCTTTTTGATATTTTTGTTTTATTAACCTCTTTTATCGAAGGCCTCCTTGTGGATTCGACATCTCAACGTATACTACAATAACCGCGGTATATTTTGGGCGTAAACAAAAAATTGGCACTGTTGCTGGGGAGGTAAAATAGACGAAAGACGGTTTGTATTTTTCATTTCTTTTTCTTTTTTTTTTTCTCTTTTTTGGCCTAACTTGGTATAATTTTCCTAATTTTCCTAACTTTGACTAACCTTATTCCTTTTACTTTTCAAAGTTCGGCTTTGCCGCCTTATTCCTTTTACTTTTCAAAGGTCGGCTTTGCCGCCTTATTTTTTTCATTTGTTAAAGGTCGGCTTTGCAACCTTATTTCTTTTACTTGTTAAAGGACGGCTTTGCCCCCTTATTTTTTACTTGTTAAAGGTCGGCTTTGCCGCCTTATTTCTTTTACTTGTTAAAGGATGGCTTTGCCACCTTATTTCTTTTACTTTTTAAAGGACGGCTTTGCTGCCTTATTTCTTTTACTTTTTGACTTTATTTGAGAACTTTCTTGTTTGAAAAAAAAAAAACAAAAAGAGAGACAAATTGTGAGTGATGTATGAAGCAATCTAGAGACAAACGAGGGAGATTTATGAAAAAATCTGAATTAGAACTACAACAAGATTTTACAACCGAAGAAAAACCAATTCTTGGTTCATCTTCATCTTCAAATTCTGATACAATGAGCCAACATGAGGACAACCCCGTTAAAACTCTAAAAGATTACTTGCATCCTACCCGCACAGCCACACCATCATGTATCATATTTCCACCTAATACACCAAAATTGGACTTTCACCCTGGGATGATACATCTTTTACCAACTTTTCATGGTTTAGATAGTGAAAACCCGTATGTGCATGTTAGAGAATTTGAAGAAGTAGTGGGCACCTTTCATAGTCAGGCCAATGCCATAGATTCTGTCAGGTTAAAATTTTTCCCTTTTTCTCTAAAAGACAGGGCAAAGAGTTGGCTATACTCTTTAAGGCCGAGATCCATAGGAACTTGGACAGAAATGACCCAAGTGTTTTTCAACAAATATTTCCCACAACATAAGACTAACGGCCTAAAAAGACAAATTTCCTCTTTCTCCCAAAAAGATAGTGAAACCTTGTACCAAACTTGGGAGAGATTTAAAGAGTTGTTAAATATGTATCCTCATCATGGGTATGAAAATTGGTGCTTGGTTAGTTACTTCTATGAGGGACTCACAATTAGGGAGCGCTAATTTGTTGAGATGATGTGCAACGGGGAGTTTCTTCAAAAAGACCCTGAGGAAGCCTTAGGATTCTTCAAAGACTTAGCTGAAAAAGCCCACACATGGACTGGACCTAGTGCTATAGATAGCACAAATAGGTCACGATCTAGTGGAATTTACCATCTTAGGGAAGAGGACAACTTTAAAGCCCAATTAGAAGTCTTAACTAGGGAATTGGAACTCTTGAAAACTAAAGATAGGAAGGTCACCCACACAGTTGCTAAGGTTGAATCACAAGATCCATGTTTTGTTTGTGGAGGGGTGGAACACTTAGCTCAGGATTGTCCAACTTACAGTGAGATAAGAGGGGTGTACGAGGAACAATGTAACGCCTTAGGGATGTACAAAAAGCCTTATTCACCCTATTCTGAAACCTATAACCCTGGCTGGAGAAACCACCCAAACTTTAGTTGGAAATCTAACCCCCAAAACAACAACCAATGGAAACAGGAACAACAACCACCTAAGTCTTATCAAGCACCTCAATACAATACACCACAAGTTAGGAATTCCTTAGAGGACACCTTACAAGCATTTATGGAGGCCCAAAATAAGACTAACCAAAAATTTGAAACAGTTCTTGCACAAGTGGTGGACGAGGACAAGGAAATCAAAAGTCAAATCACTAAGCTAACTAGTGCTTTGACCATACAAGAGCGAGGTAAGTTTCCATCTCAAACTCAATCTAATCCAAAAGGGCAACACATACTTCTGACACACAAAATCTTGAAGAGGTAAATACCATCACTACTCGAAGTGGTAAGATCTTAAATAAGCCTACATTGCCAATCAACACTAACTTGGAAAACAAAGATGTTCTCTCGCAAAAGGATGACATTTTTGAGAAAGAACTTGAAAAGAAATTTTCGATTCCAGTGCCTTTCCCCCAAGCTCTCGGATCTAATGGGAAAAACTCGAAAGTTCAAGGTGAGATTCTAGAACACTTAAAACAAGTTAAGATTAATCTTCCCTTGTTGCATGTAATCAAACAGGTTCCGGCTTACGCCAAAGTTATCAAGGATCTATGCACCATCAAAAGAAAGCACCATGTGAAGAAGACTGCATTCTTGACGGAACAGGTAAGTGCAGTCATTGAACAGAAAACCCCACCCAAGTACAAAGATCTAGGGTGTCCTACAATTTCTGCCAGATTGGGACACATGAAATCAGTCAAGCATTGTTAGACTTGGGAGCAAGTGTCAATCTCATGCCCTATTCTGTTTACTTACAATTAGGACTTGGAGAGATCAAACCCACATCCGTAGTTCTACAATTGACCGACCGATCAGTCAAGAAACCACGGGTGGGGGACCCATAATGGGTTAGTTCAAGTGGTGAAGCGGGTTAGGATGGAGTTGGTACAGCACCAATGGTGAAGTCCTGGGTTCGAGTCTCCACAATGGCCTCCTCCATGATTAAAGTGGGAGACCATGACAGTGGGTTGTGGTTGCGCTAATCTCCTCCGAGGATTAGTCGTGGTGCGCGTAAGCTGGCCCGGACACCTCGGTTACAAAAAAAAAAAAAAAGAAACCACGGGGAATAGTGGAATATGTTTTATTATAGATTGATAAATTTTATTACCCTGCTGATTTTCTTGTTTTGGATACTCAGTCTGTGGTTAATATGGAGTCCAAAATTCCTCTTATTTTAGGGAGACCTTTTCTTGCCACTGCTAATGCTTTTATTAATTGCAGGAATGGTCTCATGAAATTATCATTTGGTAATATGAATCTTGAGGTGAATATTTTCCATATTGGAAAGCAACCACAAGAGGAGGACGACTGCTACCATTCATATATGATAGACACACTTATCTCAGAGGAGGCTTATAGAAAACAGGATTTTGACTCTTTAGACTACCTTCTTGATTCTGAATTTGAAGATTTATTTTATCCTGATGATACAACTAATGTGTTTGATGTTTTTGACTCACAGGATAAAAGGACTCGATTTTGGCAACCACGCTTTGAAGAATTGCCTCGTGGAAGAGAGAAACCAAAACCCTCTAACTTAGAGACTCCAAAAGTTGAACTTTCTCCATTGCCCAAAGGTTTAAAGCACATTTTCTTGGAAGCAGGTGATACCTTTCCTGTTATTATTTCTTCAGAACTTAGTGTTGAACAAGATGAAAAATTGATAAACTTGTTAAAAGAACATAAGTTTGCACTAGGTTGGACTATAGCTGATATTAAAGGTATTTCTCCATTAATATGCTCCCATAGAATCCATCTAGAGGAAGGTACCCAACCTCGTAGAGACCCCCAAAGAAGACTTAATCCAACAATGAAAGAAGTGGTAAAGAAAGAAGTCTTAAAACTATTAGATGCATGTATAATCTATCCAATATCTGATAGTCAATGGGTAAGTCCAACACAGGTAGTGCCTAAGAAATCTGGAGTAACTGTGGTTCAAAATGATAAAGGAGTGTCTGTTCCAACTAGGGCAGTAACCGGATGGCGGATGTGCATTGATTATAGAAAATTAAACACAGCCACCCGAAAAGACTACTTTCCATTGCCTTTTATTGACCAAATTTTGGAACGTGTAGCTGGTCATCCCTTTTATTACTTTCTTGATGGGTACTCAGGATATTACCATATAGAGATAGCTCTAGAGGATCAGGATAAGACTACCTTCACATGCCCTTTTGGTACTTATGCTTTTCGTAGGATGCCATTTGCATTATGTAATGCACATGCTACTTTTCAACGTTGCATGCTTAGTATTTTCTCAGACATGGTTGAAAAATGCATGGAGACTTTTATGGATGATTTGACTGTTTTTGGTAACTCTTTTGATTCATGCCTACTTAACTTAAAATCTATTTTGAGAAGGTGTGAAGAAAAAGAACTTGTGCTTAATTGGGAAAAATGTCATTTCATGGTGTCTTCTGGGATTGTTTTGGGACACATTGTTTCAGAAAGAGGAATGGAGGTTGACAAGGCTAAAATCGAGTTGATCTCTAAATTACCTACACCCAAAACGATAAAAGATGTCCGATCTTTTCTAGGGCATGCTGGTTTTTATAGGAGGTTTATACAAAATTTTTCTTCTATATCTAGACCATTGTGTAACCTCTTATTAAAAGATGCTAAATTTGTGTGGACTCAAGCTTGTGAGGACGCATTTCAGACATTAATTGCCAAACTCACCACTACCCCTATTATGCAGTCACCTGATTGGAGCCTTCCATTTGAGATTATGTGTGATACCAGTAACTATGCGGTAGGAGCAGTCCTTGGTCAAAGAAGGGAGGGCAAACCCTTTGTTGTTTACTATACCAGTAGAACCTTAAATGATGCTCAAATGAATTGTTCTACTACTGAAAAGGAACTATTAGCTGTTGTTTTTGCCTTGGACAAATTTGGTTCTTATTTAATTGGTTCACCTATTACTGTGTTTACTGACCATGCAGCTCTGAAGTACCTTTTTTCTAAAAAGGATGCTAAGGCCTGTCTAATTAGGTGGATTCTTCTTTTGCAGGAATTTGATCCAACCATTAAGGACAAGAAGGGCATCGAAAATGTTGTAGCAGATCATTTGTCCCATCTTGAGTTCCATGATTCCACTAATGTCCAACCCATTCAAGATGATTTCCCTGATAAACATCTTTTCACTATAAGCCAAGTACCTTGGTATGCACATATTGTAAATTACTTGGTTTGCGGAGAAGTTCCATCTGACTGGAGTGTACAAGATAAGCGTAAGTTATTGGTTGAGGTGCGTAATTTTTATTGGAATGATCCTTATCTTTTCAAATATTACGCTGACCAAATTATACGACGTTGCATTCCTGATAGTGAAATTGCTAGTGTCTTAAACTTTTGCCATAGCACTGCTTGTGGTGGTGATTTCTCAATAAAAAAGACTGCTGCAAAAATTTTACAGTGTGGACTCTATTGGCCCACTTTGTTTAAAGATACTAATAATTTTTGTCATTCATGTGAAAGATGTCAAAAGTTGGGGGCTTTGTCTCGCCGTCATATGATGTCTCTTAACCCTATTCTTGTTATTGAGATATTTGACTGTTGGGGTATTGACTTTATGGGCCCTTTTTCTCCATCTTTTGGTTATTTTTATATTCTTCTAGCTGTTGATTATGTGTCCAAATGGGTGGAGGCTGTGGCTTGTCGTACTAATGATAACACAACCGTGGTAAAATTCTTAAAAGAAAACGTGTTGTCTAGGTATGGTACGCCACGTGTCATCATCATGACCAAAGCACACATTTCTGTAACCGTTCTTTTGAAGCTTTGATGCACAGGTATGGTGTTCTTCATAAGATTTTCACCGCATACCATCCATAGACAAATGGGCAAGCTGAACTCGCAAATAGGGAGGTCAAGCAGATTGTAGAAAAGACTGTTAACCTGAATCGCAAAGACTGGTCTTTACACCTTTCTGATGCATTATGGGCTTACCGCACTGCTTACAAAACTATTCTAGGGATGTCTCCATATCGCCTTGTCTATGGGAAAGCTTGTCATTTACCTGTTGAGCTAGAACATAAAGCTTATTAGGCTGTCAAAGCCCTTAACTTTGATTTGAGTATTGCAGGACTTCAAAGAAAGTTACAATTGTCTGGAATAAAAGAATTGCGGAATGATGCCTATGACAACTCCAAGATCTACAAGGCTAAGATGAAAGCGGCTCATGACAAACAAATCTTGAGGAAAAACTTTGAGCTAAATCAACGGGTTTAACTTTATGATTCTCGATTGTATTTACACCCTGGAAAGTTGAGATCTTGATGGACTGGGCCATTTGTCGTAAAGCACGTTTTTTCCAATAGAGCGGTGGAGATCGAGGACCCCACTGATGGGCGAATTTTCAAAGTTAATGGGCAACGGTTGAAAAATTATGTGGAAAGGGAAAGTCAGTTTATGTGCCTCGATGAGATCTCTCTTGAGCCTCCTGTCTATCCTAATTAATCAGGTTCTATCTGTCTCATCTATCTGTACCATATCTTGACTTTTGTACCATATCTTGATTTTATTTTTGTTTTTATTATTTGGTTGTCCTTACTTTTATTATTTATCTACCCCATATCTTGACCTTGTCTTTGTCTCTATCATCTATCTGTACCATATCTTGACTTTATTTTTGCTTTCTTTATCTCATTGTCTTGCTTTTATTATATGTTTGTCCTATAATTTTTACTTTATTTTCTGTTTTTGCTTTTATTTTCTTTTGCGTGTTTTATTTTACTTCCCGGTTAAGTGGCGAATACGGTACTCCGTGACTAATTAAGTCGATTTTTCAGTTCCCTAAAAACTGTAACCCAAACAAAAATCGTGCATTCTTTTATCTTTCAAAATGGATACGATTCTTTCAAACCTTCATAGACATTTTCCTTTTCTTCCTCCAAATGGATTACTCAAAATTTACAAAGCACGGTTTACAAGGTTAAAATTGCTAATGTTCATGGGTTTACCTGTTGATATACGATGGTTAATTGAAGCCAAAGTTCGATTATCTGGTGAATGTTCAAAAGCCTTTGTTTCCTTCATGCCTGGTTTGGGTAAAAGCTCTTACACAAAAAAGCGAAGAGCAAATAAATTACAAGTTTGTCACAAATGTGCACGATGGACCTGTAATAAGCGATGTCACTCTTTAGGATTTGTGTCTGTAAATCGAGAAGATAAGATTCAGTTCATTAAGGATGGACTGAGTAAGGAGTCCCTAGATAATATCTTGTTGACTCTTAAGACGCATCCTTGTGGACCTGTGCATCGAGAGATTTTAAGATTATAGACACAATTTCGAGAAGAGCAAGAACGCTATGGTCTCGGGAATCTGACTCAAAACGACCCTGTTTGCCAATTTATAAGAAAATTGGATGGGAAGCATATCCTCAACTCATAGAAGGTGTTTCAGCCGTTACTGGACGTAAAACCAGAGGAAGATGTGAGCCACAATCACAACTACTTGTACATACGTATGCTTGCCGTTATTTTTGAATTTTTATTTTTATTTTTATTTTTATTTTTAACGTTTGTTAGACAAACAGTTGAGCTACTTATATAGATGTCATTATTGTACTATTTTTTGCATTCTATAAATACATCTCATATTCTTCATTTGCATAAACATAGTTAGTGAGTTGTGTCAAAAAGGAGGGAACCTCAGCTCGTCGATTCTAAAATATATGTGTATTTTGTGGATCTCAGCCTGGTAAAGATATGGCTTTTGTAGAAGCAGCTCATAATCTTCGTAAGGTTCTAGCTGAGAGAAAGCTTCATTTAATTTATGGGGGAGGTAACCATGGGTTAATGGGGTATGTGTCAACAACTGCATACTCAAGAGGAAGTCAAGTTTTAGGCATTATTTCTAAAGCTTTAGTTAACGTTGCTGGGAAAACAGTTGGAGAGGAATTATAGGTCTCATCCATGCATGAACGCATAGCTCGTATGATTGTAAATGTAGATGCCTTTATTGCTTTGCCAGGAGGTTTTGGAACAATGGAAGAAATCTTTCAAGTTGTCTCTTGGGCCCAACTCAATATCCACCAGAAACCCATAGGTTTGTTGAATGTCAATAATTTCTTTGATTGTTTATTGTATTTTGTTAATCAAGCTGTGGAACAGAGATTTATCTTACAATCAGCACAACGGATCCTTGTTTCTGCCTCAACTGCTGATGAACTAATTGATAAATTGCAAGCTTTTGTTTATGAACCTGGCCCTGCAGCATCTCAAATTAATTGGTCAGTGGGAATGAGCAATAAGGGCAAATTGGATCTAACACTTTGTTTGTAACTTTTCTTACTTTTGGCTTTGTTCACAATATTTTATTAAGTGTCTTTCAGGTTTGTTTCTCTTGAATAACTGAAGCTTCAGGTGATGTCTCCTATACTTTCTCTTTCTACATTGAGGACAATGTTTCACTCTGGTTGGGGGTAGATAGGAGGCATATGTTATGTTTTGCATTATATTTAAAAAAAAAAATCTATTAGTCTGAGAATGGCAGTGTAAAGAGTTCATTATCTCTTGAGACACATTCTGGATCTATTAGATCAAGAATGGCAGAGTAGGGAGTATAGTTTTGACCTCTTGAAATGTATTCTAACTAGTTGATTTGTTTTTATTTTTGATTTTTGAATTGTATTTCATGCACAACTGTTTATTGCTTGTGTTCTCGGTAATTCTTGTCTAAATGGGTTTGTTTTTCTATCTAGGTACGATTTCAAAATTGTTGGTTTGAGTCATCTTTTCTATTTAGGTTATCAGAGAATGATTTTTGAAATTATTTTGAGCACAATGATAAGCCTTGTGGTAAGATGGATGATTCAACGTATATAGCCAAGAGAATTCTAATGTCTAAGTTCACATTTTTTTAATCTCACACATCTTTTGTGAGTGAGTGGAGAGGTTAAGAAAATAGCTTACGAACTTTCATTGATCCTTTGAATTGATTAATCTTTGTTTAGAATGTCATTACTTGGATTGAGAGATTATTTGATTGTTCAGCTAAGGGACGATTCAAGATGAAATTTCAATTCTTGTGAAAATAACAAAAAAAAGAAAAGAAAAAAAAGAAAAAAAAGAGAAAGAAAAAAAAAGAGTCAGTTCGATTCAATAATGTCTTCATTCAATTTTAGAAGACAGAAGTTTTATGAAGCAGTCTTTCTCACCAAGCTGTATTTATTTTTGTTCACTCAAGATAAATGAAGTCCTAAAGGTGGCATGTTGCAAGAATGGTTTGATTCTAAACATTGGATTTTCTTATCTTTGGATCAATGTTAGTTTATCTGTCTGTCCTTAAATGTGACCTTTTCTTGAGTGTTTATTTTGTTTTCCAACTCCATGAGAGAAATCTTAGCCTTTTTAAACAGTTGTTCACCTGTGAGGATATGGAGTTGAGGCTTTTACATAGAGTAATTTTCAAGGCTATATGTGTTGTGGTTTGTGGTAAGAAGGTTTTGGCTTGATTCACATGTGCTCAGTTTTGGAAGTTATGATTGAAATAACCTTTATAGCAATTGTGATCTTGAACTGACTTTTTGTTTGAAATGCTGAAGTAGTTCTTCATGCTTCATTTACGCCTGAATTGCTAGGGACTAGCAATAAGCTGGCTGGGGATTGTGATAAATGTATGAAAGTACACTCTTAAGCATAAATAATTAATGCTAATTGGACAGTATTATAAAGCTTTTATGATATTTTAGCATAATTATTTTGCTTATGCCTCTTTTACATTTGTTTCATTTCTTTTGCATTTTCTTTAGTCTTTATCTTGAAATAAAGTGTTATCCTTAAATTGTGATTAATGGAAATCATTTTTGCAGGTTTAATAAAATGGACATAACTCTCAATCTATAGATCAAAATGGAGAGATTATTGAACCTGGAGCAACATGTCTCAATTTTACACAAAGTTGAAGAACAATCAAAAGCCCAAATCCAACATTTGATGGCCGAAATTGAGACACAACAAAACCAAATTGTAGTTGTTTCTCAGCCCGACCCATGTCCAGTATTTGGGCCATATCTCAGAGAATACTTGTCCAAATTGCATGAATCTGGTGTCCATGGAAAGATGAGACAAAATGCTACAACTGTCATGTTTTTCACAAAGCCCAATTCGGTCTATTTGGTGGTCAAAAATCAGCTACAAATTGGTGGAATGTTTGGTGGCCGACAATGTGGAAAAATTGGTGGAGGTTTGGTATAATAGTTCCATTTCATCACCTATTTATTGAGGAATTGAATGGGGAGAGAGAAAAATCATTTGAGTTCACATTTTATCATTGTATATTACAATTCTCTCTTGTATTTTCTCTTTAGAAATGATAAGAATGAATTGTAAGTTAGGCTAGAACTCTTGATAAGGCTAGAGATGAACTTGTATGTGTAGTTTATCTATTTCTCCACTTTCATTCTACCTCAAGGGCTATAAAGATTGTATGTTTGTTTATGTGTTAAACTCTTTCTCATCTTGTGATTTCTTTTTAATCTATAAATTATAATTCTCAATTTCATATAAATTTAGTCATGCTTTCTTTATGTGATTCGTGTTGAATCATAATTGTTACTGGTAGTTTCGTTTTATGGGTTAGTCCTTTACTGCAATATTGTCATGTGATATATTGTCGCTCTTGGATAACTTGTAAGGATGAATGTTGTTAGTAAATATTGCTTGTAAAGAGTTTATGCATATCAAATACATGTGTTTATTATTTATGCTATACTATACATATTTTCCGATTGATTCTTTGGGATGTGAAACTTTCAATTGAGTTATAATTATTAAATCAAAGTGGGGATTAGATTTACAAAACATATAAGTGATTCTCGATGCCTTACTTCTTAATTACCATCGATTGTTTCCAATTATTAAACATTATATTTTCTTTATAACCAATCACTTCAAAGTTAAATTTTACATCTTTATTATCTTTTTGATATTTTTGTTTTATTAACCTCTTTTATCGAGACCTCCTTGTGGATTCAACACCTCAACGTATACTACAATAACCGCGGTATATTTTGGCTGTAAACAAGACTCAAGAAGGCTCCGGAAGAGTCTAAAAGGTGGCGGAAGGTGATGGAAGCTTAAAAAAAATATCTTGAGTCTAGGATTCTCTAGAGATGTCTAGGGTAGTGTAGACTTGTCTTGTTTTATCTAGGATTGTATGGATATCTCTAGAGTTACTTGGCCAACAAGTAGGCTTGTGAATATCTAGGAAAGATCTAGAGTGGGAATGTTCTAGGTGCTTAGTTGGCCAATAGGATAGTAACATGTGGTAGAATGTTAGCCACACGTTGAGGAGGTGCTTGCCTATAAATAGGGGTGAGCACTCATTTGTAAAGTCATGCAAAGTCATGCAATTCATGCTAGACTCAAATGTTCAAGAGTCTTGCAAGCCTTGTAAACTATCTTGTGTATAATGAATATTTCCTCATCCAAATCTTTCTTGTCCTTGTTCTCTTTCGCTTGAACCTCTCTTTTAGCGGTTTAAGGCTTACTTAGGTGTACTTTGGGTTGTGTTTGCGCCTAAGGCCGCACAGTCTCCGTTTGTAAAGTAATAAGGCTGTGACATGTTGCTGCACCATAGCAAATTCCTATAGTTTTTCACAGGAAACAGAGTTTCATAGATCTTATTTAAAATCATATTGTACTTATTGCATTCAATAATAATGATAATAAAATATTAATTAATTAAATATTTGATTTAAAAAAGAGAGGAAACATTATCATTTAATGTATAGTGTTGTGTTGGGCCAGCTTTTATGCGAAGGCTGCGCAATGGCTATAACTTCAAGTTTAGGGGCACTTGGTTAATCTGACAGACATTGTTATCAGTCCAGATACAATTAATATAATCTCCGAGAGTCCGGATTAGAGAGGTCTTATAATATACATATATATGTGCACATTAAAAATTTTCTCTAAATATATGTTATGATATGTAAGATCAATTTTAGTGGATAAATAATAGAAAAGTTGACAATAAAAGCGTACAAAATAATTTACATGGTTAAGCTTCTAGCCTCCAACCTATGTGCAGAGCCGATGATAAAAGAAAATTTTCACTATCAAAATAGAGTATTCAAAACTTAAGTCATAACAGTTAAACCTAAATTTTTAAAAACAACCAAGACTCTGTTACTCATAAAAATCGTATTCTCTCTCACTTTGCTCTCCAAACTCCTATGCTTGAATGGTTTGAAAGAGTTTGTGATAATCTTACACTTGCAAATGGCAACCATATTATACTTGAGGGAAGCCAATGTAGGTTAGATTTGCGATAAAAAATCAAGAGACTAAAATCTTACGGCCAACAATAATCTCTCAACTACCCAAAATCAGCCTGTTAATTATTGCTTAACGCCCGCCCTCTAGAGTTGAGAGGCTCTCACCTCTCTTGCTCTTTTCCTAACCTTTGCAGGATCTCATGACACGTGGCAAATATTATATTCAATGGTTAGGATTTTATTTTTATTATTTTTATAAGCAAATGGCATAGTTTTATTAGAGACAAAAACTAAAACATAGAAGGTTAAAAGGGTTTCTACTTTCTAATGCTTCTTTCTTCCGCTTTCTCTTGCTTCTTCTTCAACTTTTCATATAATAAAGGGCATATCTAATCATCCTTTTGTCAACAACAAAACAAGACTGTTGAAGAAATTCAGCAATTTTAAGATTGCTATGATCAAAATTTTATGAAGATGATTCAACTTCTCCTTCAAAAAGCTTCTCCTGATTCTTTTGAATTAATGCATCGGTCCAGAAGATAAAAGAACTGGTACTTTGAGTCAAAATATGATAGTTTTTTTTTTGAAAGTGCATCAATTTTGTCACAACAGTGAAAATAAATTAAAATTTTAAGAAGTGAAAGAAAAAAAAAACTGCTAAAAATAAAGAACACTAATATCAGAAAAATCTGCACCATATAGACTTCTGTTATTGATTTTTTCTCTTTTTTTTTAATGATGTTTGAGTTTTAGATTGATTAGAGTTTGTGTAATCTTTCAAAAAGAGAAATAAAACGATGAAATAGAGATGTTTTGGGTTAATAAAACTACGCCGTTTGATTGTTAAAAATATTAAAATAAATCTTAACCATTGAATCTAATAGTTATCACATGTCATAAGATCTTACAAAGGTAAAGATTGAGACTTAGAATCCTTGGTTACAAATATACCATTTGAAGCATATCATGGTTTAGCTCTAGGTAAAGTCCTCTCTAGTGAGGTGGTTAAAATTCGATTTAGAGGTGTGAGTGAGTGGGATAGCCCGTGAGTTTTCGGGAAGGGTTATTGGGAGTGACTTTAAAGTATATATAATTGTAACAATTTTCTATATAATAGAATATTGTCTCTGATAACCCGTGATTTTGCTCTGGTTTTTGGAGTTTTCCACATAAAATCTTGTATTATTATTATTTTATTGTTCTTATTTCTCTATTGTTTGCTTTAATGTCATAGCAGGTGGTATCAGAGCTAAAGTTCGAGGTGGAGCATTTGAGGTTTTGCTTAAGTTCTTGGTAGTGCATTGGAGTTTTGGTGTGGTAATTGAATAATTACGATCTAAGTAAGCTTTGTCAAAAATACTCATTGTCTAAGGAAGCTAGTTAAGTGGGACTATTTGTGAACCTTTCAATCTTTTCTAATAGCTTACTTGGGGAGTAATATTCATCTATAGTCAATTCACTAAGACTAGAAGTGCATCAAGACAAGAGTAGAACTAGGAGTGGAAAAAATAATGTCTACTTTAAGGCTGAAATAGAGAAATTTGATCAAAGAATGATTTTTTGCTGATAGCAAGTACAAGCTGAAGATATTCTAATTCAAAATTGCTTATGCAAGGTTTTGAAAGGAAAACCAACCCCTAATTCAAGTAGTACTACTAGTGAATCGAGCAAATCTAAGATGAGCGATGAAGATTGGGAAGACCTTGACTTGAGAGCTGCAAGTACAATACATTTGTATTTGGCTAAAAATGTCATAGCAAATGTAAAGGGTAAGTCTACAGCCAAGGAACTTGGGAGAAACTTAAAGCATTGTATTGAGTGAAAGGTATCACAAATCGAGTATACCTTAAAAAACAATTTCATACACTCGTATGAATGAAGGTACGAAAATCTCAGATCTGTTAGCCCTAAGGCTATATGATAATTTTGATGATAACAATACACATTGATTTATTAAGTTTACTAACATGTTTATTCATGTGCAAGAGTAAGATTATTGAAATAATTATAAAATCAAGAAGAGCCTTATTAAAATGAAGTGTTGAAGCTAAGGAGAAGACTATATGTTAAAGGCACCAAAGTTTAAGAACAAGGTTTGATTCAAGGAATATGACACATGAGCAATGCTCAATCAATTGGTCATATATTTCTCTACAAATGTCCAAATGATGTGATTCTTGAGCATTTGAAAATCTTACTCAATTTATAACATTTTACATGTTTTAAATAAATTCAAATTTCAAGTTCAAGGTTGTCCAAATCATCATGCAAGTTGAAAGACAAATGGAAGCAACTAACATGAGCACCGAATACTCTTTTAGACATATCCTAAGCTAGAAATATCAAAATGACTTGATTCTTGCGGCATTGGAAAGAGGACTTAATGTGGCACATTTATATATTTTGAAGAAATTCAAATTTTTAATGGAAGGCCGACATAATTGACATGCAATTTGGTGGACTGACACAGAGAAGAAAAATCAACTCATATGAGCACCGAATGATGTTTTATCCATATCTTGAGCTAGAGATATCCAAATGACTTGATTCTTATGGCATTGGAAAGATGATTCAATGGAGCACATTTCATATTGTTTGAATAAATTTGAATTTCAAATAGAAGGTTGACATAATACACATGTAATTCGGTGGACTGACACAAGAAAGAAAAATCAAGTCACATGAGCACCGAATGGTATTTTGGCCATATCTTGAGCTACAGATATCTAAATGACTTATTGATGCGTTGGAAATCTTATTTAATTGTGCATATTTTTTATGTTTTGCAGTTTTCCAAATTTCAAACGGAACATTAACAAAAATGGCAGAAAAATTTCGGTTTTTTTGGTGGGCAGAAAATTTGGAATTGGTGTCTTCACTTGATTAAGTTCATCCCATTTGCCTATAAAAGGAGCCCTTCTCCTATGCATTCAGCAAGAAGAAGAGAAGCATCTATCAAGCAAAAAACAAGAGAAATATCAAGTCTAGAGAGCTTTTATATTCTTTATCTACTCTTTGAAGAGAGTTGTACTTTTATTGTAAAAATTTTCTTTGTTCTTGTATTGTGGTGAGAGTGAGATCTACTTGCAAAGGATAAAAGTTATCTTTGAGAGAACTCTTTCCTTGATGAGGTTGTTCATCAAGAAGAACTCTTGGTGTGGTGTTATCAAGGGTTGAAGGAAGTTTCCTTGGTGAGGTTGTTCATCAAGAAGAACTCTTGGTGTGGTGTTATCAAGAGTTGAAGGAAGTTGCCTTGGTGAGGTTATTCATCAAGAAAAACTCTTGGTGTGGTGTTATCAAGGGTTGAAGGAAGTTGCCTTAGTAAGGTTGTTCATCAAGAAGAACTTTTGGTGTAGTGTTATCAAGGGTTGAAGGAAGTTGCCTTAGTAAGGTTGTTCATCAAGAAGAACTCTTGGTGTAGTGTTATCAAGGGTTGAAGAAAGTTGCATTGGTGAGGTTATTCATCAAGAAGAACTCTTGGTGTGGTGTTATCAAGGGTTGAAGGAAGTTGCCTTGGTGAAGTTATTTATCAAGAAGAACTTTTGGTGTGATGTTATCAAGGGTTGAAGGAAAAAGTCTTGGTGAGGTTGTTCATCAAGCAAGTTGTAAAGATTTCTACAACTTAGTGGAAAGCCTAGCTTATGGAGCTAGGAGCCCGTGGACGTAGGCAAGGTTTGCCGAACCACGTAAATTGAGTTTGCACTCTCTCTATCCCTGTTCTTTTTACATTTACTTGCACTTGTGATTGTTTATTATAGCTATTCTCTTGATTACATCTTAGTAACTTCTATTTTCATCTTCTTCACCTTTATTCTTAAAGAAAGAGTGAACTAATTTTAATCTTTCAAGAAAAGTTTTCTAAATCTGTTTTGATAAATAAAAACCTAATTCACACCCCCCCCCCCCCCCCCCCCCCCTCTTGGGTTGCCATACCTGGGTCAACAAGATCATCTAAGCATTTTGAATGACATTGTTTCAGAATTGGAGGCAATTGGAGTTAAAATTGAGGAGGAGGATATCACTCTAAGGCTCATTCGATCTCTTCCGCCTACTTATGAACATATAAAGTCCGCCTTGTTACATGGGAAGGAAGAAGTAAATCTCTCTGAGGTCGCTAGTAAACTTTTATCTGAAGGGAAAAGGTTGACTAATTGAAATTATTCTCCTTCTAGGAATTTATGATATGTTGCTGTTGCAAATAGGAAGAAGAAGAAGAACTCCAAGAAGAAAGAAGTAGTTTGCTAAAGTTGTGGACAATCTAAGCTTGTTAAAAGAAATTGTCCAAATGGGGAGCAGATTCGGCTAGTAGCTCTTGTTATGCAAAATCTGCAAGTACACAGAATCGAAACAAGTAATATAATGATGATTAAGTTATCATTCTCCTGAGGATTATTTATTAATGATTAAACTTAATCTAACTCTAATTTTATTTGGACAATGAATTTTAAAGGCAATTTTGAGAGAATTATTAACTAATTAACTAAATTAAAATTAAGCAAAGAATGAAGTAAACAATGCTAAAACAAATTAAGAAAAATCCAATGAATTAAGATCTACGGTATCAGATTTCACCTAATTATCTGCTTTAATAATTCAATCCAATAAAATCAATGTTTATTCACTTATTGCTAATCAATTTCACTAATTTATTTTTTATTCTTTCTCAAGTAACAATAATGTATATTTGTAAGGAGGATCGTATCTTTGTCTCATCTAATAGCCTATAAATACCCATTGCGTACAAGAAATTATACACGGTCGCACAAATCATAATCATATCCCTATCTCATGTCAATTTCTGGCAAATTAATCAAAGAATAATATAAATTAAGTTCTCAGTCTAATTTATACCTCAATCATGCAATAGTTGGCCAGACAATCACAAGCATTAAGCATATAATTAATTCAATCAACAAAGATTGAATAAATATCAATCTAGTGAATTAAAATAATTAGAGTATCAAACTTGCTACATCCTAAACCTAGAAAAGAAAAGTAGCTCATAATGTAAATGAAAATATCACAAAATCAAATTGAAATCATTGAGTTTCAAAGAGAGAAGGAAGAACTAGAAATTTTTAAGACTTCTTGAAGATTCATGCTTATTTTATGCCTCCAAGAGTTGTAATCCCACTCCTTGTTCTCCAATGCAACTCTAATAACTTTTATCTAACCTAAAAACAACGTAAAAGACACCTATTTATATTCCATAAAAGAATAAATCCGAATCCGAGTTGAAATAGGACTTCTAAGAATTTACAGATTCGAAATTGTGCTGGCACTCTAATTTTTATTTTTGTTTTGCTAGAACCTTTTTTTTTTGAAAAGTTACTTAGTAATATAGATCCAAAAAATTATAATGTACAAAAATCCGAGGGGCACACCCCAAGAATTACAACTAGGATGTAAAGTCCAACATAAAGTCCAAGATAAAAAATAAAGGCCACAAGCGGCAAAAACAAAGTAAAGACCTCAAACGGCCTTAACAACATGAAATAAAGGCCACAGGCGGCCTGAACAAAGCAAGATTTTCAATGACCATAAATGGCCTAACAATAAAAGGAAAACAAATAAAAATGATCACAATGGTGCAAACATAAAGAAATAGAAAAAAATAAGTATGATTAAGTAGAGCCTTAACCCTACTTGTTCTTCTTCTTCTTACCTTTCTTTACTGGAGTACTCAGGGTGTCTGAATGAATATGATCAATCCTATCAGGTTAATCCTTATCACTTAGCCTATTTAAAGGCTCAAAACGAGAGGGAGAAGACACAAGAGGTTGCCCTGTATTTATCCGCCCTGACGAAACAGATGCCTCACGATTTGTAGAATACTGGATAGAACCCAGAAGCCTACCTTGGTTAGTCGCAAATGGAGAAAAAGAGTTAGAATTTGAGACTGACTCTGTACTCAAAACTGTAGCAGCCTTAAAGGGCACACCATGCATTGCAGAATTTGTTGGAGGGGTAACAACTTTCAAATTCTCAGCTACCTTGGCCACTTCCTTACCCTTATGCAAAGGCGCGCTAACAGAGGTATTTGCCTCTTTCTTATTACCCTCATTCACAAGGGGGTTAACAGAGGTATTTGCCTCTTTCTTATCCTTACCTAAAGTGTTTGCTGGATTCGAACATCGATGACCAAAGGAGCAACATTCGAGGCAATACTTTGGAAGCCACTCATACTCAACTCGGATTTGGATAGGCTCGAAAGAAAGCTTACATCTGATCTCGAAGTTCTTTACTGGAGGGTATTCTGTATTCAGCCAAACACATACCCTCGCATACTCCAATCTGGAAAGATCAAAAATCATCTTGTCGCAAGAGATAGGTTCTCCAACCATGCTTGAAACCATGGCAAGGCCTTTTATTGTCCACAAAGAAAACGACAAGCCATGCAAACGGACCCAAACTGGATACAATTCAGTATCAGAAAGATTAAGATTCAAATGCGGTTGCCATGGTTCTAAATAAATATATTTACCTCCAAACAACCAAGGACCGCGATCAATGATTGCATGAACCTCATCCTCAGTTCGAAAATGGAAGACGAGATATCCATTAACTGTGGAACGCACGTCCTGTAAACCATTAGCGTTCCAAGCACGCATGGCCATAGAGCGTACAGCATGAAAGGGCATCGAAAATCTCAGAAAGAAGCCAAAGAGACATCTACACCATTCGGCCACATTCTCGTCAACGATTTCATCCGGGATCTCAAGGACTGTTCCCGGTTTCTTGGGGGAAACCGAAAACAGTCTGCATCGGGTACTCGAGTCAGTGATCTTGATTTTGTCAGCCCAAGAGCCAGCAATTGACTTGGGTGGATCTATTAAATCACAAATCAAATGCAATAAAAAGCTCAAAAAAGAGATGGAAAACGAAAGCAAACCAGGCACCGAAATAGGGCAGCTTATGAAGTCGTCGTCACCGCTTTATAATTGGTAATCCACAAGGAATCAGGGGAGAAGCCAAGAAGCAAACTTACGTGGAATAACCCGAGGAGCAATCTGAAACTTGATGAACGGTAACCGTTGGATGAATAGTAACGGCCGTCGTGAATAGTGACACCCGAATTGAAGAAACGGTGTTTTGAGGTAGTCGTGGTCTGAATCTGATGATGGTATAGAAGGAAAAATTGATCAGAGTTGTCCGATCTACAAGATGGTGGTGGAGGTGAGATGCCACTCACTGATTTCTGGTGAGCGGCGGCGGTGAATAGTGAAATGTCGAAACTTTGCTACCGTGGACGGATGGGTTGCAGGCCTAATCAGGAGGTGATGCTGAAGGTAAAATTGAAGATCGAGACAAGGCCAATACGATGGTAGTGGCTGTGACTATTCACGTGCTGGTCGACGACGGATAAACAGTAAATCTGATAACTGTTTATCGCGTTTTTGAACGTTTTCCGATCGGAAATCGAAGAGGGTTAAGAAGAAAAGTTTGTTCAAGATATCCCGATCTATAACACACATAAATTCCAAAGGCTAACTCGCCTATCGGCCGGAGTAAACAGTAACTCCGGCCAAGAAGTTGGGAGAAAATTTTTCCCTCAAGCTAAAGGCTAACTAAAACATTTCATTCCGTCCTTTTTGCTAGAACCTGCACCACTGCAAAATCTATCTTCCATTGGAGTGCAACTTATTGATCCTGAAAATCTTTAAAATCTTCAACTTTAAGCCCTCGATTCCTATTTTTGATGGGTTTCTTCAAATTTGGATTAAATTTCCTAAATCTTGCAATTAACTAAATAACATACATTATTTTCTAATTTTTACTCAAAAACTAAAAAAAAAAAAAATTTAATTTAGAGTTATTAAATTAGTGAATAAAATCCAACTAATAGCTCCAAAGGAAATATTAACAGTTCCGCTAACAGTGTTAAATCGTGGAACATAATTATATCGGACAGGCATACTACGTCACTATGCTAAAATGGTATGCTTAGCCACCAATATTAAGTCATGTATTGAGGGTGGTTATTCTTTTAGTTATTTTTTCAATTTTTTCAACCACCCGTGATAGCTCATCATCTTTTCGTTGGATATGGTTATTGAGTAATCACACCAAATCAGCCACTCATGATAATGTGTTAATATTTTATTTGGTAGGCACACCAAATTAGAATGGTTATGTTGTATACATGTCCTATATAAGTCTTTACCATCGTTGGTATCATGGCAATCATCTTGATATAGCATCTCTAGTTCATCTTCTATCTCTTTATGAAAATGGTAAGCAATTCCCAAGCACTAAATAGCATCAATCAAGCTTAATTTATTGGAATACTTATTTGTTGTCGACATTAGCATCCTTCTTACCACTTGCTTTAGATCCTCATATTCTTGTTGAGTCCCAACATCAACGGTCTAGACAATATTTTGGTAGAGAAAGTAAACAAAGGAACGTTGTATAACAAATATAAAAGAGAAAATTGAAAAAAATGGACACAATTAAGGGCCTTTAATAAAATTTAGACACATCTTGAAAAATTTTCATGCCATAGACACTTTCTTGACAAAAAGACTCAAATATCCTTACCCTTACCCCTTATGTAATTGAATTTAGAAAAAAGAAAGTAAGTAAACGAAACAAAAAAACCAGTCATTCCTCCATATACATCATTGTCCGAAACAACTTTAACAGCTAAAGCTGAGCAAATAAGGTAAGAACAACTTTCCTTAACCTCTCTCTAAATGGCATGAAAATTTCATTAGGTTGTAATGTTTTCGTTATTTATCATTTTGGTAACTGTTAACGGCATTATATAGCCTAAATAAGGGATATGTATGCGAACTAAGGTTATAGATAGCGTCGTTTTTGTCAAAATTTGTTGGAAATGAAAATCTGGTATCGTAGTCGATGGAGGAAGAAGACGAGATTTGTCGAGCGTCATCGAGTGTCGAGGGATTATGTCGGATCAATTCTCGACATGTCGGATGGTCATGTCGAGTGTCTAGGGGTTGTATCGAGTATAGGATTGAGTGTCGTGTTAGTGCGTCGAGTGGAGTGCCGAACGTGACGAGTGTCGGATGCAAATTTCATCGAGTTCATGTGTCGAGTATTTGAGTCGCGTTAGTCGAGCGTCGATCGTCCTGCGTCGCGTGTCAAGTTAGTTGTTGAGTGTCGAGTGTCGAGCAGTTACGTCGAGTTTCATCGAGCGTTTGGCCAGAACATTCATTTTTGTGACTTTTATAAGCAATTTTGTAATGATTTTTTGTCAACAGACCTCATATGATATGTCTCTATCATGCAAGAAATGGAAACTTTACACATACTTATTCTATACAGTGATTTTTGGACTATGCAAGAGAATGGTGGTTATTTGTACACCGGTGGGAGGGTAAAGCCATTGATAATTCGTAGGTGTGCTACCTATAATGAGTTGGTTGACTATATTAGTACTGAAATGGGTTGGGATCTTCGTAAGCATAACATGAGTTTAGAGGTTCAATTTACTTTTAAGGGTGTTCCGCCAATGCCGACTCCTATTGAGACTCACAAAGATGTTTGTTTTTTTATATAACATTGTTTGGAGGACCAACAATCATATACACTATTGATTGTCAAACTTGAAGATAGGGAGAAGCAAAGACAGAGGTCAGGATCTGATGTAGTACATAAGCGACAAAGATCTTCTCATCCCTCTTTGTTTCACTCAGTAAGTGGAAACAGCCAATTAAGTGATCTTCTCCTGTTTGTGCACAACTACAATTGAATGATGACGTTAGCATTGAGTTTGAGCAGTATTCAAGGCATGCAGGGCATGAGTCAGTTGGGGTGTTATTTGAAAATGAAGAAGGGGTACCACCGTCAATGGCATCGAGATTGGAACGTCATCTTGATAGCATTAGAGAGTTTTGATAGTCTAGATAATAGTGATGATGTTAATGATGATGATGGTGGTGATAAAGAATACGAAGATAATGATGATGGCAGTGATGATGTTAGTGCGCATGTTGACGATGACAATGATGATTGCACTATTCCTATTGAGAATGATGTTGAGGGTTTAGATGATATTGTTGTTGATGGCCAGGGTGTAGACGGTTCACATTTTGATAATGATGAACAGAGGGAGATCTTGAATGATATGAACTAGGATGTGCTGTTTACTGTGCCTTCTCCAATTCATTCCATACCTACTCCTCTAGTATACAGACATCAGTAAGATCTAGTGTTGAATAATGAGCCGAGAGTGGATGCAAATCGTAGACATGAAGAAGCTAATTTGGGATCTGAGAATGACAGCCGTTGGGCTAGCACATTCAGATGGATGCCACCTATTGTGCATTCATCATCCACAGATGCGATGATGCCTCATCGTTTGTAGTTGACAGGCTTAAGGTTGGGGTTGGGCAGATGTTTAACAGCAAAACGGAGCTTCGTGAGAAGTTATCCAATTTGGCATTAAGACGGAACTTTCAATTCAAGGTGAGGAACTCCAATGCAACAAGGTTTCACGTTGTCTGCAGTGCTAAATCTTGTAAATGGCGTTTACGTGCCATAAAGGTAGCCGACTCACATTTCTTCCAAGTGAAAAAGTATAAGAACCACCACACATGCTCCAGAGCCAGACTTCACCCAAATCACAAACAGGCAACTGCACATGTCATTGGCAAATATATTAAGAGCAAATTCGTTGAGGCATCGAAAATATATCGTCCAAAGGATATTATATTTGATGTTCAGGAGTCATTAGGTGTTAATATCACATATAACAAGACATGGAGGGCAAAGGAGGCAGCTTTTCAAGAACTTCACGGATCTCATGAGGAATCATTCACACTACTCCCACAGTACATGTACATGATTGAGAAAGCAAACCCGGGGACCAAAACGTCATTAGAAACTGATGACGACAACCATTTTAGATACTTTTTCATGAGTATGGGGGCCTCTATTGCTGGATTTGCATCATCAATTACGTCAGTTATCGCAGTTGATGGTTCTTTTTTGAAAGAGAAATATAGAGGTACAATGTTTTTGGCTTCTTGTATGGATAGAAGTAAATAAATATACCCCTTGGCATTTGGAATTGGGCATTCTGAAAATGATGACTCGTGAAACTGGTTCATGAGACAGTTGCATGATCATGTTGTACAAAATATCCGAGATCTTGTCTTCATTTCTGATCGTCATCGTAGCATTAAACACGCTATTCTAGCAGTTTTTTTCTCATGCACTGCATGGATTGTGCACTCATTATCTGAAGGGTAACTTGAAGGCAACATTCAAGGACAAGACTTTGTTGGAAATATACTACCGAGCTGTAAGGATATATCACTATGCTGATTTCAACTATCATATGCAACAAATTGAATCGTATATGCCAGCAACAGCAACTTATCTTTGAGAGATTGGAGTCGAGAAATTGGCACGTTTACAGTTTCATGGTCGATGGTATAACATAATGACAACAAATATAACTGAATCGTTGAACAGTTGCTTGCGACACCATCGATTCCTCCCGGTGACATTGTTAGCTGATTATTTCTGGGCCAACTTGCAGCAATGGTTCTATAAGCGTCGACAGCTATTTGCTAACTTAGAATCACATCTCACGCCACGGGCTAACAAGTTGATAGAGGAGCGTTTAAAGGAGGGAGAACGTATGAGGGTTAGTGGTATATTTCTTAATATGTATGACGTTAAAGGCAACGACCGTGTTAGCATTGTTGACATGCACGCTCGTACATGCACGTGCCAGGTGTTTGATCTTGACCAGCTTTCGTGTGCACATGTATTAGTTGCATGCAAACGTATGAATCTACTGAAGTGGCATGATTATTATGCCAATTGGTATACGACTGAAACATTACTACATGCATATGCTCTCCCAGTTGGTCCTGTTAGAGTTAGTGAGAATTGGGTGGTTTATGAGGAGGTTCGCAACAGAGTGATTCTACCACATGCTCCTCCCCCAGCTTCCTATTGGGGCACCACGGTCTCGTCCTCGATATGCATAATGTCATATGGGATTGCAGGATAGTCAGGAATACCGTAAACATCTATTGACACCATACGGGATATCAGCTCAGCGAGGCACCAGACTGTCTCTCTAACTGTGTCTGTGGAACTATGCTAAACAGTTGAGTTATATATGACAATGTCACGGCGATTCAATTCCACCTCAGTTACCACACAATGATCACAGCCGATGTTAACAGGGAGATAGAGCTAAAAAGGAAATTGACAACATGGAAATCAATCACAACATTTCAAATAAAAGGGCACATACTATCTCTTTGAATATAAATGTTCTCACCCTGTCCACTTCGACCCATGGCCTTCCAACGAGGGGCATCTCTCCCAGGACAAACTGGACCATTTCAGCCTGGTTCACCCAGTGAATGTCATCCAGTCTGTCCAAGTATTGTTCCCACAATGACTTCACTTTCAAATGCAAGTTCATGAGTTTGGTTAGCATATTGAAGGAATCAGAAATTATCTTTAAATTCAGATTTTTATGAAATACGTACCCAAAAAATGGTGTCCAGGAAAGCAGACCTTTGGACACCAGGTTCGGCCATAACGCGAGCTCTGCAGCGTAGCATCCACATGTAGCTATTCATGTGCTGAATACAGTAATAGTTATCAACATTAATTCCAAATGTATATTGCAATATTGGACAGCAGGAGATAGACTTAAATTACCTCAGTTGCAAGCCACTTTGACAGCCTAAGCAACGTCTTGAAGAACTGACGATCAGCACTGCAGACGCCCAAATCAATATCACCCTCTACGCCCCCCAGCCATGCATCAACATCAACAGTTGCTATGGGGCACGTGGGTCAAAAAGTGGAACTCGAGTCCATAAGATGACAAATCTGTCTGCATCCGTTGATAGCTGCTAATATGGTCTCTCTGCTGGCTGAGCAATCGGGGCCTCAGACTGTACATGCTGGTCGTCTACGGCTTTCTCCTGAGGCTGAACCCTCACCCTCTTCCAACCCAGTGGACTGACAAAGGGGCTCCGTTTATGCTTTGCCGGAGGTAGGCGGTGACTTCAGCGCGAAACTAAGCCCATCAGAGGAGCATCGACTGCGCAAACACTCGTGCCCACGGGATCAGGTTCAGTTGGCTGCTGACCTTCACCGTCATCAGTCGAACCTCCGTCTGAATCTCCATCCGAATCCTGAAATAAAGCAAACCTCAACGTCAGCTTAAGTGTGGAGATCACATAATCTGTTTTGTAAATATTGTAACGTACCGTGTCAGCATATCCGTACTGGCTACCCAGTCGCACAACAGCCTTACGCAGAAAAACTATCTCCTCCCGCATTTCCTTGTTCTTCGCCCGTAACAATGTAAGCTCATGCAGAGCTGTGCTATGGAACTCATCATAAACCAGCTGCGCCTATATGTTAGTATTAACGAGAGCCTTCATAAACCAACGGAGTAGCAAATGTAAACGAATAAGAATATGAACATAAATTCTCATTACATACCTGCGAGCTTGGAGGAACATCGTGTACAGGAGGGGAAATGTCACGGTAGGTGTTCGCACGACCCGACGTCAGAATCGAATCGCCTAGATGTCCATAGCTATCGAATGACTCTGGCGTAGGACTGAAGGGGGTACTGCCTTTGTCCATGTCTGCCCCCATGTCAGGCCCATCGACTGGACTATGTCCAGCGTCATGAGTTCTGAATGGATCCTCATGACCGTGACGAACATCTGCTGGACGTGTAGGACATACGGGTGAAGCAGGCGACGAAGACTGCATACGAACATCAAACACAGGACTGGCTGTGTCTCTGGCTGGCTCCACATCAGGTCTAACAGGGGAACTACGACCAGCAAGAGGTGGAGCTGATGGACCCTCTGTCGAAAATGGCTCAATGCTCTCAACGGGCAATAATAGAGCATCCACAACTGTCGCTCAAGCCATATGTGCACCTCTCCGGATGCCAACCACTTTAGCGAGCCTTTTATACAACTGTGTCCGCGACTCCTCCTCAGACGGCTCCAAAAGGACGAGTGGACAAGCCTGCATCAAAAAATAATCCATCATATTAAACAGTGATTCAGTGTGACCAAAAACAATAAAAGTTCATAAGACAAGGGAACCGTACATACCAGCCTCCTAACCCGCAAGACATCATGTTTAACTATGTGCTCAGACGGGGTCTTCATTGTCTCCCACTTCAACAACCGCGGTATCCTCCCCTCACAGTCCTTACCCACTTGCCCAAAAGTCGCGCCAATGTACGGCACAGCCTCGTACAACCAAACCTAAATAACATAAGGGTTATTTAGTGACACTATGTATTTAAATTTGTACGCTAAAGAAAATAATAAACACGTCAACACACATGTTTTACAGTATGTACTTGAATAGCGTAGGGGCACTCTTCTAAGTTAAATCTCTCTACCTGCTTCGTCTTCGCTTGGGCTCGCTTCTTATATTTTGCTAACCTCCCGTCCAAAGTATGTTTCATTCCTTTAAGTGTCTTATCAAAAGACACCGAACCCCAAGGATAATTATTAAAATTATCAAGTGTGTTGACAAAATTCAACCACACATAGGGGACACATCGACGTTGATCTCGTGCCATGAAAAAATGCTCCAGCACATAGTACAATGCCAGCTTCACAACATCCTCGTTTGGCATACGAGACACATTCAAATTCTAAAGTCTCCCAAAGAATTCATTGAGCTCCATGTCCTTGCCCCCGAAGTACGCATCCAACAAAGGGCACGAATTCAACACAGTCAGTATTGGTGGCACTGTGGAAGCAAATTTCAGTCCGGTAACCAAACCAAACTCATGGGCAGAAAAACGAATCAGTCTTCCTGTAAAGAAGGAAAAAAAAAAAGATGATAGTTATTTAACAAAAAAATTACTACAAATACCTGATGCTCAAAAATAAGATTTTTTAACTACATTGTAGTTCAAAACCATATTTTTACCTTCAATAAGGAACCACATCTCTTCATCGTACCCCACAGTGTTAACCTCCCACAGAAGCATATTGTGCACCAGCTGAGATGGAAAGGACAGTTGCCGAATGTCTAGGACAAACCCAAAACATGTATCACGAAACATTTCTTTTTGCTTAGCACTCAAGCTTATGTTTGTGATCACCGCATGGTAGTGCTCATCATATGGTGTCTTCAGGGTGAAGGACAGTCCAAATTCACTTGTCATTTGCTTCAACCTGCAAACACAAGGCCGTTATAGTTAAATATGATGCAAAAAGGAAAAAAAAACAGAGCTAAAAAAAGCAACCTGCCAAAATGCTCGACAAAACTTGACGCGTTCGATGGCTCTCGACAACATAAACCGACAAAACTCCTATCGGATACCTCCAACCGACTATACGACTTTGTCAAATGTCAGATTATTCGAGTGTCGGATAAATGGTTCGAGACATCGATATGTCGGTTTCCACGTATCCGACACTCGACATGTCGGATGAAAGATTCTGTCGAGTGTCGGATTCAATCCGACACTAATCCGACACTCGATGTCTACGAAAATAGACTGATATCAAGTGTCGGTTGTGAATCCGACATGACTCGACACTTTACGTGTCGAGTGTCGAGTTGTGTCGAGAAAAATTCGACAATCGTCATCGTCTACCTCGTGATAAAACCAATCGGTTTTCACAGTTTTTATACACATCAAATCACAAAAATCACATAATAACACTAGATTTATCCCTAAAAATACAGAATAAGTTCACAAATCTAACGAAAACTCAAATCCCTAATTAAGATTCCCTAAAAACTAAATAAAATCTAGCGAAACAGAAAACAACCAAATAAATCGCTAAAACTATGAAAGTCAATGGGTGCTTCTCTCTACGTCGTCTTCCTCCTATCCTCAGCCAATGCTCGTGTCGGTTTGGGTTTCGAGCGATGTCGAGGGGTTTCGGTAATTTTTGTCGGAAGAGGGAAATAAAGTTTTGGGAAAAAATTGAATATATAAGGATATTTGAGTCTTTTTGTTAATAAAGTGTCTATAGTATGAAAATTTTTCAGGATGTGTCCAAATTTTATTAAGGGCTCCTAAATGTGTCCAGTTTTTCAATTTTCCCTATAAAATTTCTTTAACACTGTAAGAAGAACATTTAGAATTCTTTTAATGCATGTTGGCTTTTGAATGTTATGAGTGGCTTGTATGGGATGCCTTGTGGGGATCCATTGACAGAGCCAGAAACTTTTGTGAGAGAAGGCAATGATGAGTTATAATTAAATAAAAATAATTTAACAAAAAAGTCATAATTAGATAAAATCATAAATATATTCAATGATTTAAAATTGTAAAATATTAAACAATATATATTTTAAGGATGTGTTGTAAAATAGTGTCATTATGTTGAAGTTAATTATTTAATCTTGATTACTAATTATAATTTTTCTTATACATATATACATATATAATATTTAGCTAATTACTTAAAAAAAAATTAATTAAAATATCAACATTAAAACTGAAATCGTATGGAAAAGCACCATAACTGATAAGTGGTATCTTGTTTTATTTATAATTGATCAATATATTCAATAATTTTACAATTATATAATATAGACTAGTTTCAATAATAAGCAAGAGCCAAGAGAGAAATTAGTAAATTTGAGATATAAGAGAGAAAGAGCATCATATAATAAATTTAGAAAGACATTAAAAGAAACATTTATACACATAAGGAAGGATATAATAATAATATACACGATAGTGGTTAATGATTAAATAGAAAAAATTCACAAATTAAACTGGAATTAGAAATTTTTATGAGCCCATGAGGGGCAACTGCCTGCTGGGCCTTAGCTGGCTCCATCCCTGTGTGAGGTAATCCAAAGAGTTTGATATTTAATAGAACTATATATATCAATAACCATATTGGAGTGAAAATATAGTAGGTACTTACACAATCTAGTCAGGAATAAAGTAAATTCATAAAATGGTAAATAAAAACTTAATTTTAATAGAAATAGACACTAAAGCATTTGTAATCATTTATATTTCTTATGATACATCAAATTGTATTAGATATATTTTCATTTAGGGGAATTTTTTAAAATTTATAAACATGTAAAGGCATTAAGATATACCACACGCTCAGAAGAACATGCAAGAAAAAAATTTCCCCAAATGGTAGGATGAAAATTTGCTGATTGACGAGTAAAGCTTTGCTTAGCTTATTGGAGAGGAGGAACTGCTGAACCTTGAAGAGACATGGTGCATGCTTGTTGGGTACGTGATTTAATATGAGTGATAGTGCCTTTCACGCTCATGCATTATATAGACATATAATGGGAATATATTGAAGCATGTTTTTCATCCGTGTTTTTCTATTAAGGTTTCTTTAAAGAAATAATTATGTGATGTATTGAATAATATAATATTTGTTGAAAGATTTGGCTCAAATTGCTTGAAATGTTGTCTCGACCTTTTTTAATAAGCTATTAAACTTGGGGTCCTTTGCTGGAATTGGAAGCAATAACAGAGCTGTGTTGTAACTTATGGGGGATTCCACCACAACAAACAAATAATTTGTCGCTCATTCGTTAGTTCAGCGATAAGTGTCAAGCTATTATTGGGTTTGGCGAGTTTTGGTTGCTTACGGGGATTCCCACCACCACACTAAACAAATATGTCTCACTCAATAGCAGAGCTTTCATTTTCTCTCCCTTCCCTTCTTTTGTTTACTTTATAATTAAATGGCCCACGTTACTTTCACCCCTTTTTACATTGTTAACCGAATTCTTGTATACTTATTTGCTTTCAAAGAATAATATTTTGTTCATCCAATAGCAAGCTATTTTCTTGATTTTATATTACTTTGAGCTAATAGCAAATAATTTATATACTAGATAAATTGTATTACGTTATCGACACGATTACTCATATACGATAGTCGATAGATAAGATATTATTATCTTATTATTTATTGTTTACTTATTATATTCTATTTATCTGATACAGTTATTCTTATAAATATGATTTGTTGTTATTGGATCTTTAACATTAGAAAAAAGATTAGATTCGGATATCATTTATTTGTTACACTAAGCGGTCTAACCTAACATTACTAATATATTTACTTTATATTGTCATTTTTTATTATATTTCAATTACGCATTTGTTTTTCTAAGTTATAATATTATTGTATTAGTATCGTTAAATGCAAATAAAATTTGTAACTTGAAGATCGCACAAAAGCAGAATTTGATATTCTAATTCTTATTCATTTTCAAAGGAGTCATGGATTTATGAACTCTTGAATCATAACCTGAAATTTTGAATCTATAAATATTCTCATTATCGGTTTTATGTTTATTATATACTTTTTACCATACATTATTTATTTTATTTTATTGCTTTAACATTATTTTTATGTAATTTACATTTTCAATTTCTTTACAGTTATTTGGCCCCAACTTAAAGTTTTCCGGCCTAATATTATTTGGCCACGACTTTTAAGTTTTCTAGCAGTATAAAGTTTTTATTTGTTTCTCTGTGACTTAAAGTTTCTAGCCTTTTATTTATTTAAATCATAACATCGTAATTAACATGTCTCTATCTATAAACTGTTTGTAACTTTTTTGGTGGATTCTTGGTCTCCATACGCCTAAGTTTTTGAATAATAATTTTTGAATTGTTATGATTAGGCTCAAAACACCTTAACAAATTTATGATTTTAGGTTTAATCTATATTATAAATTATTTCTATTAACCAAAAATCAGAAGAGGAGGCAATTAGACAAAATTTTATCCCATTTTTGAAACTTGTTTTACTCGTACCGAGATCATATATTACAATAAGAATAATATAAAAATAATAATAACATACTTTATTGTATAATATTAGTCTTACAATAATTGTATGTATAACATTAATCTTATAGGAATTGATGCACCAAGATTAGCTTTAGGTGTGAACCAATGACAATATTTTATAAACGATGAGAGAGGTTTATGAATGGACTAAGGATGACAGGAAAAAAAAAAAAGGTGGCCAAAAGTTTATGGTGACGTTCACAAAGTTTGTATTAATATATAGCTCAAGTCATGGAGGACAATTACAATACACAAACGCGCTTATAATGACATTCGAATTATTGGAAATTGTTTGAAATGTTGCCACCACAGGATCCAACATTTAATAGCTTATAAAGATGTGGAGACAAAAGAGTCAACATTTCAAACAATTTACATTTAATAGCCTACAACGATACTCGTAATAATTGTTCTCTAATAATTTTATCTCCAAAATTTTTACTTTAGTGGTTTGAAAGGGGTGACCAATTCTAATTTCTAAGATTTGGACTAGATAGTAATGTTGACATGAAAACAAATACGAAAACGTAAACCTAGACACATCCAATCAAGTATTTTCTACAATGATAATGCAAGAAAATGAACGAAACTTGAGCGGTCCAGTAAGTTTCTTGTCTTCCGTTATGTTTACAATGTAATTGCGTTCAAATTTAAAAATTTGACTTTTGTATATAATTATTTTTTTGTCATATTTATTACTTGCACATTATAATTAATTATGATTGTTATATTCAAAGTTCTCAATCATCCTTCTAGTAGTTTATAGAAGATATCAATATCACAAATTATTAGTGGAGTAATTTTATCCATACAACTGACATGCTCAAAGTGATACCATGTAGTATTTTCTTATGGTTTCGATATCACAATTATGAATTGATTGTTTTGTAATATATTAACATACATAAGATAATTAATCATTTAAAATATACAAATTCATTCATCAATTTATGATATATTAGTTCTTATATATAAAACTTTTTGTCAATTGCTTAAAAACTTTTTGCGAGATATTACAAATATGGTAATTGGCTAATAAATAAGCCAACCACATTTAGATAACACAAATTTTTTCATACATGTAGATAGATACACAAATTTTATGCCAAATGGGGGATCCACCTTACCCTTTACAATAAAACATTTATATATATATATATATATATATGTATGTATATTCAATGTAAAAGCTTTCTTTATAAGGATCCATTTACCTCTATTAAATATAAATTACACTTAGAGCTAAAACAAAATGAACGATAGCATCGCTTCATTATTAAACTGTTTTAATACTATAATCCACACAGACATGATCCCAGACTCCCAATAACAAGTTGGAATACAAATTATACATTCATAACAGAGTAACCTTCACACGTGAAAAGTATAATATAATACAAATTATATAATAACTTATTCTCTTTACTTATGAACATACAACTCTCAGTGCTTATTAATTAATCCTTCGGCAGAGAAAAATTGCTCATCAAACGGGGATCGAGTTGGCTAGCACAGAAGCAATTTCATCTTTCACCTTGAACGAGAAGGTGTAACCATCACCATGCTTGTATGTAAAATGAGCGTCTCGAGAAATATTGAGAATGACCTCAAGGAAGGGAATTGGAACCGCTGTCGGTTTCAGAAACTCTTGATTAGTATCTTTCCATGCACTGGAAATTTCATTTTGCAAGAATCGGATTGCATCTTCCTCAGAAACGCTATGCTGCTTTATGTAGCAGTCCACGGCTGTGGCAACATGTTTTCTCTTTCGCTCTAGCTGCAATTATAAATATATATGATATGCATAATTCAGAGAATTTTGTTAGACCCTATAGCTACAATATTATTATAAGTATCAACATCATTGAATTTTTTTTGTCACATCACAGATTGCTAGTGAGTGAGACTCTGATTTATAAGCTTAGGTCTCCTCTCATTAGATTCTTATCTGCTCTGTATATCCCAGAAGTTTGTTGTCCGTTCTAATCTTTCTAACCACTAACACTTTTAACTCAACTTTTCCTTCATAAAATAATTTCATCAACTTTTAGAATTTTTTGTTTTTATTAGAAGTTTATTGTTACATAGAATTTTATATAACCGGAGAAAATATCCAAGTTGTTCTTGTTGTTCGAGAAACCTCTTGGACTTCTATATATCTATGTTTAAATCTATAGCAACGTTTTGAGTACAATCAAGATCGATAATCATTGACATACATATATATTATATACCTCTCCGCTTGCTATATCATCCAGGAGTCTGCCAATAACTGTTGAAGCTACAACAATCTTAGGGTCATTGGAGATCCATTCAAAGACCTGCTTGTCAGCAATCCCTCCCATGTCAAGGAAAGAAATTATTTGCTGCAATTTATGAGTACTAGTCACCAGTGAAATCTTCAAATACTCCTCCATCGTTGCAACATAGTCTTGATTGCACCACTTGGCTTCAACAAAGTAACCTTGGACTAGTCTCTTCATCTGATACATATATGAATATATTCAGTGCAAGGGCGCCTTTATTAATAATTATCTAATAAAGAGTATTATACATAGAAATGGATTACCTCTTGTAGTGCATAATCCATACGATATGAACTTCCTTTCTTGGACATCTCCATCTCAATTTCGCTGTAAATGTCTAACAGCGCTCGATAAATGTCTTTCATGTACTCAGGAAGTAGATCTATAGTGCTAATGTCCCATCTAAAAATCATGTGAAGACAGCACCTTACTATTAAGAAAATTAAAAAGAAATTGATCTTGATTTAAATGTTTTGAATATTCAATAGTTTTCTGAAAACTGACCGATTAATAGCATCGGTAAGTAGCTCAAGTTCTTCGAGGGTGCCATAAACATCGTAGGTATCATCTAAAATGGAGATCATAGCTAGTACTTTGGTCAGGATTCTTCTTCCTAAAGCGTATCGGAGTTCAAAGTACGCGCCAACCGACCAGAAATAAAGTTCCACCACTCTGTCTCTTGCATATGGCAGCTTCGCTGCAAAGTCTAAATTATTCCACCACCTGCGATGTAAAGTCATTCTCATTAATAATCGACTTTCTATCAATCTAAGAGAATTATCTTGGGGGTTATTTTGTACTGGCTAATTTATTAATTCATTTATGTCGAAATTGCAGATGTTTAAGAACACGAATATTGAACTTACTCCGTCAGGCTTCTTAGCTCCTTCCGGTGTTCTACCTGTAACATGTTAAAATCAAGTTTTGCAAACTTCAGTAGTTTTTCATTCTCTGGATTATCTGCCGAGTAGAAGTCAATGTAATGCCTTGTCGTCAACCTTGGTATGGTTTTGCGGAGGGGCCAACTCAAGGCATGAGTTATATGTTCAGCAAGACGAGGACTTACTCGGGAAACCATTGACTTAAGCTAAGATGTAGTGAAATCTATAGCTTCATCCAGGACATCTTCGCCTCGTATGGCAAGATGTGCAGCCTCATACAGACTTAGCATGCCCGTTACATCGTTGACTAAAGATGGTTTGAACTTTCCATTTTCATCTTTGAATTTGCCCAATACATCTGCTTCACAACAAAAGTAATTTACCAAAATTAATTTAGTGAAAAGCGTTGGTGCCTTTCGGGTATGTGTGTGTGTGTATATATATATAAGGGATGTGCCACACTCACCGCACGGAACATTATATCCTCGTTGTCTAAGTAACCGAAATCGTTGGGCAGCAGTGTTCAAATCGTTGGTATCGTGGCAATCATCTTGATATAGTGTCTCTAGTTCATCTTCTATCTCTTTCTGGAAATGGTAGGCTACTCCTAAGCGCTGAACAGCATCAATCAAGCTCAATTTATTGGAATACTTATTTGTTGTCGAGATTTGCATCCTTACTTCTTGCTTCAGCTCCTCGTATTCTTGCTGTGTCGCAACATCAAAGGTCTAGACAATATTTTGGCAGAGAAAGTAAACAAAGGTGCGTTGTATAACAAATATAAAATTTCGAGTACTGTAAGAAGAATAATTAGAATTCTTTAATGCATGTTGGCTTCTGAATTTTAGGAGTGGCTTACCTGGGATGCCTATGTGACGGAGGCAGAAAAATTTGTGAGAGCGGCAACAATTAGTTATAATTAAATAAAAACAATTTAACTAAAAGATCACAATTATATAAATTCATAAATAAATTCAATAATTTAGAATTGTATAATATTAAACAATATATATGTATTTTAAGGATGTGTTTAAGATAGTGTCATTATATTGTAGCTAATTATTTAATCTTGATTACCAATTATAATTTTTCATATATGATGTTATAGCTAATTATTTAAAAAAAATTAATTAAAATATCAATATTAAAACTAAAATTATACAGATAAGCACTATAACTGATATATGGTATCATCTTTTATTTATAATTAACAAATATATTCAATAATTTTATAATTATGTAATATAGACTACTTTTAATAGTGAGCAAGAGCTAAGAGAGAAATTAGTGAATATGAGATATAGCAGAAAAAGTGCATAATATAATGAATTTAGATTCAAAGACAGTAAAAGAATATATACACACATAAGGAGGGATTAATAATAATATACATGATAGTGGTTAATATTTAAATAGAAAAAGTCACAAATTAATAAATAGAACCTTAGTTGGCTCCATCCTTTACATGGAGTAATCCGAAGAGTTAGATATTTAATAGAACTATATGTATCAATAATCATATTAAAATGAAAATATAGTAGGTATTTAGACAATGAAGTCGGAAATAAAGTAAATTCATAAAATGATAAATAAAAACTTAATTTTAATAGAAATAGACACTAAAATATTTGTAATCATTTATAATTTTATTTCTTATGATACCTTGAATTGCATTAGACATATTCCCATTTAGGGGAATTTTTGAAAATTTGTAAACATGTAAAGACATTAAGATGTATACCATAGGCTCGGAAGCACATGAAAGAAAAAAGTTTCCCCAAATGGTAGGATGAAAATTTGCCGATTGACGACTAAAGCTTTGCTTAGAATTTTGGAGAGGAACTGCTGAACCTTGAAGAGACATGGTGAATGATTGTTCAGTACGCGAATTAGTGTGAGTGATCGTGCCTTTCACGCTCACGTGCATTATATAGACATTAAATTGGACTCCATAGAAGCATGTTTTTCACCTGGATTTTTCTATTAAGGATTCCTATATATCTAATTATGGGATGTATTGAACAATATAATATTTGTTGAAAAAAGTGGCTCAAATTGGGGCCCTTTGGTGGAATGGGAAGCAATAATAGAGCTCTGTTGCAACTTTATGGTGGATTCCCACCACATTAAGCAAATAATGTCACTCAATGATGGAGCTCTCATTTTCTCTCGCTTCCCTCGTTTTTGTTTGCTTGTATATTTAAATGACCCACCTTTCTTTCACCCTCTCTTCACATTATTAACCGAATTCTTGTATACTTACTTGCTATCATAGGATAATATTTTGTTCATCTAGTAGCTAGCTATTTTCTTGATTTTATATCACTTTGAGCTAATAGCAAATAATTTATTTACTATGTTATCAACACTATTGCGCATATGATATCTTTATTTATTATGTTTTATTTATCTTATATGGCTATCCTTATAAATATACTCTATTATTGTCATTATATTAGATCTTTCACATGAGAAAATAAGGTTAGATTTGGATATTATTAATTACATTACTATTTGTAGGTTATACTAAGTGATCTAACATAACATTACTAATATATTTACTTTATATTGTTATTTTTTGTTATATGTGATTTACGCATTTATTTTTCTAAGTTATAATATTTTGTGTCAATATCGTTAAATGCAAAGAACATTTGCAACTTGAAGATTGCGCAAAAGTAGAACTTGATGTTCTGATTCTTATTCATTTCAAAGCCTAAAGTTTTGGATTTATGAACTCGTAAATCATAATCTGAAGTTCTGAATCTGTAAATATTCTAATTATCAGTTATGTAATTCTTATATATTTTTTATCATACATTATTTGTTTTATTTTATTGCGTTAACATTATTGTTATGTAATTTATGTTTTCAGTTTCTTTATATTTGTTCGGTCGCAACTTAAAGTTTTTTGACCTAATATTATTTGGTCATGACTTTTAAGTTTTCTAGCAGTATAAAGTTTATTTTATTTGTTTCACCGTGACTTAAAGTTTTCTGGTTTAACCGTTATTTATTGAAATCATGACATCGTAATTAACATGTCTCTATTATAAGTTGTTTGTAACATTTTTCATTGGATTCTTGGTCTCTACATGTTTTACTTTTCTAATAATAATTTTTGAATTTTTGTGATTAGGCTCAAAACACCTTAAAAATCTACGATTTTAGGTTTAATCTATATTATAAATTATTCTTATTAACCAAAAGCCAGAAAAGGAGGTAATTAGACAAAATTTTATCCGATTTTTTGAAACTTGTTTTACTTGTACCGAGATCATATATTATAATAAGAATAATATAAAAAAAGTAAGTACATATAATCACTTTATTATATAATATTAATCTTATAATAACTGTATGTATAACATTAATCTTATAGTAACTGATGCACCAAGATTAGCTTTAGGTGAGAAAGAAAAGAGATAAAGCTAAGTGAAATAAAAAATATTTTATTGACTTTTTTCTTATCTTTTGGACTGTACAGTATACATTTTTTTTTTTGTAACTGAGGCGCAGGGCAAGCTTACGCGCACCACAACTAATCTTCGGGGGAGACTAGCGCAACCACAAGGACTTCACCGTTGGCCTTACCAACTCCCTCCTGGACTGCCACTTGAACCATCCCATTGCTTTTATACTAGTACAAAGTTAATCAAAAGAAAAGTACAGCTACCAAACTTTGGACAAATCACTATAATCAAGCAAAGACAAATGTGCTGAGATTGGAGCTTAATCTTTGTGTGTCCTCCAATTGTCAAGAGCAATTGTTTATTCATGTTGTCACTACAAATGTCATCATGATCAACTTACCATAAAAATTAGTTTGCCATGTGTGGACCAAAAATTATTTAATCGGGTGCATTGGCTTGCTTAACATCCCCCCTCAAGCTCGAGTGTCTTTTATAGACATGGAGCTTGGATCTTAAATATTCAAATCTATTAATTGCTAGAGGTTTTGTAAATATGTCAGCTATCTGATCAAGAGAATGAACATGTCTTATATCAAGCTCCTTGTTAGCTACTTTATCTCTTATGAACATCAATCCCAATGTGCTTTGTTCGTCCATAAGAGACAAGATTTGATACCAGAGAGGCAGCACCTAGGTTGTCACATCACGTTATAGGAATTCCAACAAGTTCAACATGTGACTCTTTGAGTGAAGAACAAATCCACGTCAACTCAGCACTGACATGAGCCAAGGCTCTATACTCTGACTCGGTGCTTGACCTAGCCACTACTTGTTGTTTCTTTGAACTCCATGAAATCAAATTCTTTCCTACAAAAACACAATATCCTCCAATAGATTTTCTATCATCAATATCACATCCCCAGTCAGCATTAGTATAGCCATTTAGTCAGGGACGAAGCTAGAAATTATTTCTAAAGGGGGCAAAATTGAACAATAATAAAAGAAAATAAATTAATATAAATAAAATATAGTAAATTTAGAAAGTTTATAATATTTTTAGTCAACATTAAAAAAAGTATAAATTAATATTTATCATATCAAATTTAAGTTCTAATTACAAGAGAAATGATAAAATAAAGTAATTAACAATATAAATAAATAAATTTTAACTTATTATTTCAAAAGGATCTTATCTTTTTAAAAATAAAAATAAAAATAATAGAGATAAAACAAATTAATGATAACGGAGAAAATAAAAAAAAATTTGTTTGATAAATAAGATGTAAATAGAAATATATACACAAATATATATTTATAACAATATACATTTTTAATAATTGAAAAAATTAATAATATTTTTTCCTTTGGCCCAGGAGGGGTAATTGCCCCTGCTGGGCCTATGCTGGCTCCGTCCCTGCATTTAGTTCTAACCTCCCAACAAGTGAAAAGAACAAACTTGTGTCTTTAGTTCCTTGTAAGTATCTGAGTATTCTTTTAACAAATTGCCAATGCTCTTGTGTATGATTGGATAAAAATTGACTTAACTTATTTACAGAGTAAGCAATCTCAAGTCTTGTCAATGTAACATATTGTAAAGACCCAATTGTACTTCTATATAAGGTAAAGTCATGAAAAGGTTTACCTCCTAATTTTGAGAGCTTTTGACCAGTCACCACTGGAGTTGGGCAGGCTTTTGATGCTTCCATGTTGATCTTTTTTAGCAGATCCGAAATATATTTTGCTTGTGATAAGCGCATTCCTTTTGAGTCTCTAAAAACTTCAATTCCCAGGAAGTAGTTGAGAAAACCAAATCCTTGAGAGCAAAACAGGTTCCTAAATCTTGAATGACTTTAATGATTGCCCATTAGAGTCTCCTGTCACCAAGATATCATCTACATAAATTAGGATCAAAACAATGTGATTGTTACTCTATTGGATGAAAAGCGAATTGTCTGACTTGGAGTTAGTGAATCCCCAATGAGTTAAGGTTGACCGAAGCCTTTGAAACCAAGTTCTAGGTGCTTGTTTTAGACCGTACAAAGCATTTTTTAGCTTGCAAACAAAATCAGGTTGCTTAGTATCTACAAAACCTTCAGGTTGCACCATATAAACAGTTTCAGATAATTCACCATTCAAAAAGGCATTATTCACATCTATTTGCTTAACATCCTATCCTTTCATTACAGCCAAACTAAGAATAACCCTTATAATGCAAGATTTGACCACAGGACTAAATGTTTCAAAGAAATCTACCCCAGGGGTTTGATGAAACCCTTTTGCCACAAGTCTTGCTTTAAACCTGGAAACAGTACCATCAGGATTATGTTTAATTTTGAAAATCCATGTGTTGCCAACAAGTTTCAAGTCGACTATAAAAGGAACCAATTCCCAGGTTTCATTTTTCATAAGAGCACTGAATTCTTCTTACATTGCCTGTCTCCATTTCATATCATTCAAAGCATTTTCATCAGAGATGGGTAGATCATCTATTGATGAGGGTTCAAATTTTTTTGCTGAGATACGTTTTTGGTTTGAAGATTCCAGCCTTTGATCTTATGATCATTGGATGGACAGAAGCACTAGTGTTTGGTTGTGTAATAGGAATTGTTTGAGTGGAAGTGGGTAAAGTTTGGTCATCTAAGTGTTGGACAAGAGCTTCATTTTTAGGATGAGTTGGTAAGCTTAATGAATAGGATGAAAGGTTTGGAAGGTTACCTGAATGAGATGGTTCAAAGGTGAAATCTGCATTTTGAGATATTACTTCAGGCTATTGACTAGTTGATATCTCTGCCCCAGAAACAAACTCAAGGATTTTGTAATTCTGAAAAGTTGTTTTAGGTGTTTGAGTAGTTGTACACTTAAAGAAATTGTTGTTAGGCTTGAAAGGAAACTCTCGTCATTAAAAATCACATGTCTAGCCACATAGACTTTCCTAGAGGGGTGTAAACACCTATACCCTTTATGCACGGAACTATAACCCAAAAAGACACATTTTTCAGTATGAAATTGGAATTTATTTTTGTTGCAAGGTCTAAGGAGTGGGAAACATGCTGATCCAAAAATGCGAAGAAAAGTGTACTCATGTTTAAGTTTGAATAACTTTTCAAAAGGCGACAAGTTGGCTAAGGTGGGAGTAGGCAATCTATTGATTAAGAAAACATATGTATAGAAAGCTTCCCACCAAAATTGTAAAGGCACCCTGCCTGAGCAAGTAACGTAAGGCCAGTCTCTACCAGGTGTCTATGTTTTCGTTCAACTTTCCCATTTTGGTGGTGAGTGTGTGGGCAGAGGTGCCTAAAAAAATGTCATGGTCTCTTAGGTATGATAAGAATGGTCAAAATTCCCCTTCCTAGTCAGATTGAAGGATTTTAATCATTTTGTCTAACAATCTCTCTATGTGTTTTCTAAATTGAATGAAGACTGTTAAGGCTTGTGACTTGGTTGAGAGAGGAAAAACCCATGTGTAATTGGTGAAATCATCAACAAAACTAATATAATACATGTTCCCATCATTGGACTTGACTGGTGAAGGCCCCCAAAGGTCTATATGAATACGTTCAAGTGATTCATTTGTTTTTGATTCAGTGGATTCGAAGTTTAACCTATGGTTTTTTCCATACTGACAAGGTATACAAAATGTAGGAATGGAGCTATCATCAAAATTTTTCATTTCTTGACAGGAGTTCATGACATTCTTAATAACTTATAAATTGGGATGACTTATAAATTGGGATGACCCAATCTTTGATGTAGAATATCAATAGATTTAATAGATTTTAGGCAAGAACTCAAGCAAGTTTTTATTGAAGGATTAGACTCATGGTATTTATGGAAAAAAGAAAATAAGGACAAAGCATTGGAAAATCTAGGTCCTGAATTTGGCAAGCCAAAGTTTGTTTGTGACGGTTCAATCAACTTATATAAGCCATCCTTAGCAATTCCTTGAAGCAGAGTTCTCCCCTCCATCAAATCCTTAACAAAACAAAATTTTTTATGAAACTCAACTGAAATGTCATTATCTTTAACAAGTCTAGATATGCTAATGAGTTTCGTAGTCATGCTTGGAACAAAGAGAACATGCCTTAAATGAATAGATTTATGAGATGCAGGTAAAACAAGAGAACCAGTGTATGAAATATCCAAGCCTTGGCCATTTCCAATAGTCAATTTGTCACTCCCTCAATGCTCATTCTTCACACTCAGATTTGAAAGGTCCTTGGTTATGTGATTCGTTACGCCACTATCAAGATACCAGCTGGGATCTACTACTCCTTCAAGTGTGGCTTTGTAAGCTACAGAGTTTGTCCCCTTATTAGATTGATTTTTGGGGTTGAAGTCTGGATCCAATTGCTAATAACAAATTGAAGCCGAATGGCCGAATTTCCCATAAATTTGACAAGTGGGTTTTGAATTATTCCTGTTACCACCATTTCTACCTCTACCTCTTCCTCTTGATTGTCCTCTACCACCACCAAAGAAAGACCCCCGTCCTCCATAGTTTGAATTATCTTTTGATTATATTTGGACTGTGAAAATTTTGCTGACAAATTATTCTGTATGTCAATTGAAGTTGTTGTGTTAAATTGCTCGAGCTTACTTTCATAGTTGAGAAGCAACAAATAAACTTCTTGGAGTGGGAGTGTGTTGCTCCTTACAATGATGTTGACAACCACTGGATCGTACTCTAACCCATGAGCAGCAAGAATGTGAGTGATTAAATCTTCTTCTAAGATTTTATTTCTAGCAGCCATCAAATTATCAACAAGGCCTTTCATTTTGGTGAAGAAATCTGCCACGGACATGGATCCTTTTTTGGTTGAATTGAGTTGCATTTTGAGTTGAAGAGCCCTTGCCTTTGATTGAGACACATAAAGAGTTTCCAAAGCACTCCATGCTTCAAGTGATGTTGAGCAGTCTATCACAGTGCTCAATACTTCTTCTGAAACAGATGATAACAACCAACTTAAAAGTAGTTGATCTTACTTCCTCCATGCCTGGAATGAAGGATTAATTTTTGTTCTTTGACTTCCATTCTGATTAATGATAAACTTATTTGGAGGTAAGATTGATGCATCAATGAAATCTTGAAGATCATTTCCTCTTATGGATGGTAAAACTTGTGATTTCCCTAACAAAAAGCTGTCTCTGTGAAGTTCAATGGGTGAAGAAAGGCTAAGGTTATTTTGGGGGAAAGAAAGAGGCGGTGGCTCTGTTTGTCTGCTACACTTTTGACTATTTTGAAATGGGTTTTCAGCCATTTTGCACGCTTTGATACCAAGAAAGAAAGAGATAAAGCTGAGTGAAATAAAAACTATTTTATTGACTTTTTTCTTATCTTTTGGACTGGACAGTATACATACTTTTATACTAGTACAAAGTTAATCAAAAGAAAAGTACAGCTAGCAAACTTGGGACAAATCACAATAATCAAGTAAAGACAAATGTGCTGAGATTGGAGCTTAATTTTTGCGTGTCCTCCAGTTGTCAAGAGCAATTGTTTATTCATGTTGTCAGTGCAAAAGTCATCATGATCAACTTACCATAAAAATTAGTTTGCCATGTGTGGACCAAAAATTATTAATCGGGTGCATTGGCTTGCTTAACAAGGTGAGAACCAAAGACAAGATTTTGTGAACGATAAGAGAGGTAGTATGAATGGACTGTGGAGGATGACAGAAAAAAAATAAAAAGAAAAGAAAGAAAGGTGGCCAAAAGTGTAAGGTGTAACGTTCACAAAGTTTGATCAAAATTAGAATAAAGTAGCAAGAGTGCTTTCTCATACAAGTTGCGGGAAAGCTACTGCTCTAAATTAAGATATTAAATAATATAAAGTTGATCGATTTGTCATTTAGCCGGAGAATTAAAAAGAAAAATGATAAAAATAGTCATGTTGATCATGTTGCTTTGGAAATTTTTAATGCTTATTGTGTGGTATAGAAAGTGATAAATTAATGCCAAGTGACATGGTGTGGGCACTAACCTTTGATGATAGTAGTTGCAGCAGCGCAATGGTATAACTAGGACGCAGAAAACAAAAACAGTGGACACTATTATAAAATGTTATAAAAATATAAGTGGATTACTACCACTTACATAATTAGTGGAGTTATCACTACTTTTAGTGTGCCCATGTGAGAAATATGTTTTCATTTTTAATTGATTTATTATTAGGTACAATTACATTAATGACCATTCATACTTCTATATAAATAGGCTTGTAATGGAAGCATAAGAATGAATGAATTGATAAGGAAAATTCTCTCATTTTCTCATTCTTTCACTTGTTCCTTTATTTCCACCATTAATTTGCTTTGTATCCTAGGAGTGATTCACATTTCCTTCACCTCCTTTTATTACTTATATTACATATAAGTAAACTCCAATTACACCACTTATATCAATCCATACTTTTATTCACGTAACTTATAAAACGTTATCAGCACGAATTATTTTTCCAAAGGTATGTTGTTTATCTTACCATATTCTTTCAATTATTATTCGATCAATTTTTCTTAATTTGTTCTTGTTAATATTAAATAAATGTTAACTACCTTATGAGTATGCTCTGTGGTTGCCATTATATTGGATCTTCCACATCAGAAAATAAGACTAGTTTTATAATATTAAAATCATCTTATTATCCATCTTACTTTATTATGTTCATATTCTTGTTGTATTATTTGTGTCATCATTTATGTTTCAAATTTATTTGTTTATAGCCACGACTTAAAGTTTTCTGGCCTAAATTCATTTGGTCGTGACTTTAAGTCTTTTGGCAATTAATTTACATTACTTGCGTTATTATTTAAACTGTCAATATTAATCCAACTTAGAACCTGAAGTTCTAATTCCTAATGATTAAATTTGTTCATTTTGACTAGATAATGGCAAATTTCGAAAAATTGATGTTTGAGCCATTATTGCATAATGGAGACAATTATTCAGATTGGGCTGATGATGTTGTACTTCACTTGAATTCCATGGGCATCGGACACACCATAACAAATGAAAATACTGCATCCCTGCAGGATCAGTCTAAGGCCATGATATTATTGTGCCATCATTTAAGTAAAGGCCTGAAATCCGAATATACAACTATAACTGATCCATTAGCTCTTTGGAACAATTTGAAAGAAAGATTTGATCAGCAAAGAATAATAATATTGCCAAGGGCCCGATTTCAATGGCAGAATTTGAGACTTCAGGATTTCAAAACAATAAGCGAATATAACTCAGCCATGTTCAGAATTGTATCTCAATTGAGGTACTGTGGGCAAACTGTTACTGAAGAGGAGATGTTAGAGAAAACACTATCTACATTTCATCCCTCCAACATGATCCTGATGCAACAATATCGAGAGCGCAAATTTAAGAAATACACTGAATTGATATCATGTCTTTTGGTTGCTGAGCAAAACAATGAAATCCTATTGAAAAATCATCAATTACGTCCCACTGGATCTACAGCGTTTCCTGAAGTGAATGCTATGTCATTTAATAAACGAGGTGGCAAGAGTGGTCGTGGTTTTGGCAGAAAAATGTTCCAACCTAGAGGTGAAATTTCAAGAAATTTAAACCAAACCACCAGAAGTGGAACAAAAATGACTCGACATATGACAAAGAAAAGGTTCATCAACTCAAACCACAAAGAAGCAATGAAAGTACTTGCTATAGATGTGGCGCAAAGGGCCATTGGTCACGTACTTGTCGTACACCAAAGCATTTAGTGGATCTGTATCAGGCTTCCATAAAGAATAAGGGAAAGAATGTTGAGACAAATTATATAGATGACCCAGTGGGTGACACTGATTTTGATATCTCAGATTTCTTTCCTAGTTCAGATGAAGCTATTGGCCAGATAATGATTACTGAAAATGCCCCAGCCAACTGAATAACTATTACTTTCTCGCTTTTGTTATATTTTGTAATGATGTCCTATTTTAATTTTTTTTTTGTGTTTTGATCTATCTTTTATGTACTTTCTTTATAAATAGTCTTGATATGCTTTTGTTTAGCATAAAATTATATCTAATGTAAACTTTTGTAATGAAAGGGAATGGACATCAAGACTTTATCTTTGCCTAAAAATGATGGAAATCTATGCCTAGTTGATAGTGCAACCACACATACAATTCTTAAAGATAAAAAATATTTCATAAATTTAACCTTTTTGGAAGTAAAGGTTAACACTATATCAGGGTCCGTAAACATGATTGAGGGCTCTGGAAGAGCCACAATAATGCTGACAAATGGTACTAAGTTGAATATTAATGATGCCTTATATTCAAGCAAATCCAGAAGAAATTTGCTCAGTTTCAAAGATATAAGACATAATGGATATCATATTGAGACATGTTGTGAAAATAATATTGAATTCCTTTGTATCACCTCAAATGTCTCAGGACAGAAATTAATATTAGAGAAGCTTGAAGCTTTATCTTCTGGGTTATATTACACATATATAAGGTCCATTCAAACATACGCAGTTATGAAACAGAAGTTTAATGATCCTAAGACTTTTATGTTATGGCATGACCGTCTTGGTCATCCAGGATCATCAATGATGCGTAGAATTGTTGAAAATACAAATGGACACCCACTAAAGAGTCAGAAAATTCTTCTGTCCAATGAAACTACTTGTACCGCTTGTTCGCAAGGAAAATTGATTGTTAGACCATCTCTCTCTAAGATTGGTCAAGAATCCCCATCATTTTTACAAAGAATCCAGGGGGATATATGTGGACCTATTCATCCACCGAGTGGACCTTTTCGCTATTTTATGGTTCTAATTGATGCTTCTGCACGGTGGTCTCATGTATGTTTGTTATCAACTAGAAATATTGCATTTACAAAGCTACTTGCTCAAATTATAAAATTACGGACACATTTTCCAGATTATCCTATTAGGTCCATACGTTTGGATAATGCTGGTGAGTTCACATCAAAAGTTTTTGATGATTATTGTATGTCCGTTGGAATTGATATTGAGCATCCTGTCCCATATGTCCATACCCAAAATGGTTTGGCAGAATCACTTATAAAGCGACTGCAGATAATTGCACGAACTTTATTATTGAGAACACAGTTGCCAACCTCTGTCTGGGGCCATGCTATTTTACATGCTGCATCATTGATCAGATTAAGGCCCACTGCTTATCATGAATATTCACCAATACAACTTGTACTTGGCCAACAACCCAATATGTCCTATCTAAGAATTTTCGGTTGTGCCGTACAAGTCCCCATTGCTCCCCCGAAGCAGACAAAAATGGGGCCTCAACGCAGGTTGGGGATATATGTAGGTTATAATTCTCCATCTATTATCAGATATTTGGAACCCATGACGGGTGATATTTTTACTGCACGATTTGCAGATTGTCATTTTGATGAGACAGTTTTCCCACCTTTAGGAAAAAAGAAAATGCCTCTCGAAGTTGGGCATGTGCCTCCTGAAAGAAATCCAGAACTTTCTTGGAATGTGAAAACATTGTCTCATCTTGATCCTCGCACATCTCAATGTGAAAATGAAGTGCAAAGGATGATATATCTTCAGACTATCGCTAATCAGATGCCAAATGCATTTACTGATGCAGCCAAGATAACAAAATCACATATACATGCTGCAAATACACCGGCTCGAATTGAGATTCCTGTTGAGCAAACCCCTAAAGCAACAATGAATAATCAAACTGTTGCACGCCAGAAGCGTGGCAGACCCCTTGGATCAAAAGATGCTATCCCTCGAAAAAGAAAATTGATTAATAATGGTCCTGATATAAATAATGATCGAGCTAAAGAATCCACATTCTCTGATTTGTCTCCTGAAATGACAAATATTCCTAAAGAGACACCTGCCACTGAAGAGGCACAAATTGTTGATGAAATGCATGTTCCTGAAGTAACAGCTGAATTTAAAAATGAGGAAATTTCTATTAATTATGCTTATACTAGAGAAATGTGGAAACGTGATGAAATTGTCATTGACGATGTATTTTCATTTGCAGTAGCCACGAATATTATGAATGATGACTTTGAACCACACACAGTGGATGAATGTAGACAAAGGCATGACTGGCCTAAATGGAAAGAAACAATTCAAACAGAATTATCTTCTTTGGCTAAACGTGAAGTCTTTGGACCTGTAGTCCAAATGCCTAAAGATGTCAAACCCGTTGGATATAAATGGGTATTTACTAGAAAACGAAATGAGCATAATGAGATTGCTAGGTATAAAGCCCGGCTAGTAGCTCAAGGTTTTTCTCAGAGACCGGGTATTGATTTTGATGAAACTTATGCTCCAGTAATGGATATTATCACTTTTAGATATTTGATCAGTTTGGCAGTCTCGGAAAAACTTCACATGCGCCTTATGGATGTGGTAACTGCTTACTTGTATGGTAAATTAGATTCTGATATATATATGAAACTCCCTGAAGGATTTAAATTGCCTGAAGCAATTAAAATACAACCAAGGAGTATGTATTCACTTAAGTTGCAGAGGTCCTTATATGGATTGAAACAATCTGGGAGAATGTGGTACAATCGTCTTAGTGAATACTTGATTAAAGAAGGGTACATTAATGATCCCATATGCCCTTGTGTGTTTATAAAAAGATCAGAATCTGGTTTTGCTATTATAGCAGTATATGTTGATGACATGAATTTAATTGGAACCCCTGAAGAAATCCAAAATGCGGCTGAATATTTGATGAGAGAATTTGAAATGAAAGATTTAGGAAAAACGAAATATTGTCTCGGCCTGCAGATCAAGCATAACTCTGACGGCATATTTATTTACCAATCAGCATATACAGAAAAGCTTTTGAAACGGTTTAATATGGATAAGGCTCATCCATTGAGTACCCCAATGGTTGTTAGATCTCTTGATCCTAAAAAGGATCCATTCCGTCCTAAAGAGGATGACGAACAGTTACTTGATCCTGAAGTACCATATTTGAACGTTATAGGTGCATTAATGTATTTAGTGCAATATACTAGACCTGATATTGCATTTGTAGTTAATTTATTAGCAAGGTTTAGTTCTGCACCCACTAGATGGCATTGGAACAGGATCAAACATATTTTTCGTTATCTTCAGGGAACTATTGATCTGGGATTATTTTTTCCATATGAGCCTTCTGAAAATCCTGGATTGGTCGGATATGCTGATGCCGGTTATTTATCTGATCCTCATAAAGCTCGATCACAAACTGGATATGTTTTCACTTATAATGGGACCGCAATTTCATGGCGATCTACTAAACAGAGTTTGGTTGCTACTTCTTCTAACCACTCTGAAATACTTGCATTACATGAGGCTAGCCGAGAGTGTATATGGTTACGTTCTGTTATTCAACACATCCAGAATTCGTGCAAATTATCTCCTACTATAAATCTTCCAACAATCATATATGAAGATAATGCAGCATGTATTGCTCAAGTCCGAGGAGGATATATTAAAGGAGACAGAACAAAGCACATTTCACCGAAGTTCTTCTACACGCATGAACTTCAAGAAAGTCAAAAGATCGATGTGAAGCAGATACGTTCAAATGACAATCTTGCAGATTTGTTCACTAAAACTTTACCAACATCAACATTTGAGAAGTTAGTATACAAAATTGGTATGCGGCGGCCCAACAAGCAATCAATTTGACAAGAGATCTTCTGCCATGATCAGGGGAAGCATTGTGGACACATGTGTACTGTACTCTTTTTTCCTTCGATCGGGTTTTGTCCCACTGGGTTTTCCCGACGAGGTTTTTAATGAGGCAGTAAAACACGTCCAACACCACTTCATAATTTGTTGTATAATTGTATTTCTTTATTTTGGTTTTTATCCCACTGGGTTTTTCCTTAGTAAAGTCAAATACAATTAAGTGGTAGAATCCAAGGGGAAGTGTTATAAAATGTTATAAAAATATAAGTGGATTACTACCACTTACATAATTAGTGGAGTTACCACTACTTTTAGTGTGCCCATGTGAGAAATATGTTTTCATTTTTAATTGATTTATTATTAGGTACAATTACATTAATGACCATTCATACTTCTATATAAATAGGCTTGTAATGGAAGCATAAGAATGAATGAATTGATAAGGAAAATTCTCTCATTTTCTCATTCTTTCACTTGTTCCTTTATTTCTACCATTAATTTGCTTTGTATCCTAGGAGTGATTCACATTTCCTTCACCTCCTTTTATTACTTATATTACATATAAGTAAACTCCAATTACACCACTTATATCAATCCATACTTTTATTCACGTAACTTATAAAAGACACCATATTATCAAAACATGATTTCTTTATCTCATTTGTCATGGAACACCAACCTTTACGATAGAGATTATCATCAGCTCATTAAAAGAGGCTGCTCTGACTATCAATTTAATTTCCGAATAGTTTGGTTTCAAGTGATGAGAGCACTTTTTGTTTAGTAAGTATGTAAAAATAAACTGACTTTTCTTGTTTCCGCATTTATACTGCTATTATTTATACCACTAATTACACTAGAATCAGTAGTAATTAAATTTAACGAAAAATAAACTATGACCTATTACATAGATGATGAGCACCAGTAGCTGTAGCATGAATATGTAAGTCAAATATATCGAATTTCTTTCTTAATTTCTTTTCCTAATAGCCCATGCCCACGTCCTTGCATTTCAATTCTGTTAAGTTTTAAAAACTGGATTCAATTACTTTACTAATTTCTAAATTTTATTAATTGGATGTCGTTAATTAGTTAAACTTTCTTGACCTTCTGGATTTTAGTTGTTCTTCCTAAATTAGGGAAAAAATTCATTCGCAATCCTTAAGTTTCATAGAAATATCCTGCACCAACTAACCATGCCCATTTTAATCATCAATCTTTATCTTTTCCGCGCCCATTTTAATCACCGTCCTAGCTTGATTAACACACTTCCTAAGTTATCATTTGTTTGGAGGTGCGATTAGAGTAAAACTACTTCGAAAAAAAGTAAATAGATTTTTTATTGTGGGTAAAATGACAGGAATACCTTTAATTATGCAAATCCAGCAGTTATATATATATAATCTTCTTGGACCTGCAAATAGATTTGACATAACTTTCATTTGGCGTAAACTGTTACAATTGTAAACAAAATTTTCTGACGCCAAGCAATAAAGACAACCCTCCAAGCAATAAAGACAACCCAAATGAAAATGTGAGTGGAAAATATTATGTACGAGGAAAAGACTAAACAACCCCCGTTGAGCTTCCATGAGAGCCATACATTTGGTAGTAATTGGATGGCCTAGATCTCTCACACGTGTAAAGGGATTATAAAGAGGGCATTTTAGGTTTGAAAAAGGGAATCTAGATCTTATCTCAATCATCTGCCACTGTTCATCATCGCTATTCATTGGATACTATTCATAGCTCCCAACCACTCTCACTTACTCTTCCTTTATATTATGTTGTTTTATCATCCTACCCGGACTAACTTGAGTGTCGGAGAATGCACGTCAGAGAGACTAGCGTCCTTTGATGTGCTTGGTTGGGTATGCATCTAGGAGCTCACCAAACCCACTAAAGATATCTAACCTGTGTTGCTGGTTCGACGATAGTGCGTGCTCGGGATGAGCATGCTCCCAAGGGGAAATGCTCTTGGAGATCCTGACCAAGGTGAACTTTTCCGACTAGGACAACCCTCTCTTGAGTGTATCAGTTCTTGGGTCAAGAAGTGGACAACTAGGCTTTAAGAGGTATTGTAGTCCTTTGATCCACATCTCCTTTGATGTTGGTCCATTTTTATGCATTAACAAAAACAAAATTTAGATTTAAAATTTGTTCTTGAAAGAATTACGTTCAAATTAAAAATGTTAAAAGAGGAAAATTACTAGAGAAAAAGGAAAAATGGGGAAAGTTTATAATTGTGTTAGTTAAAAAACAAATAAAATTATTAAGACCACTTCCAAATGAAATATTTGACGCACTAAAACAGAAGTGGCTAAAGGCCAAGGGAGGCAAACCCATTTCTTTTCTTTTTATTTTCTACTCACTATTAGTATACCTCTTCGGTTGATATATCATCCATAAGTTTGGAAATAACTGTTGAAGCTACAACAATCTTAGGGTCACTGGAAATCCATTCAAAGACATGATAATTAGCAATCTCTCTCATGCCAAGGAATGAAGTCGTTGGCTGAATTCTATGAGTACTAGTAAGAGTGGCAAAACTTGGGGTTAGTGGTCCCCAGCCCTAGCCTCGACCTTCAATTGCACACTCCGGTCTCGAAAAATTCCCTAGAATTTATTTCCGGGGTCGAGGTACCCCTAGCATTATCGAGTTTTCCAATAACCTAGGATCAAAACTTGGGATGCATAATTATTTTTTTGAATTTTGATATCTATTGGATAGTAAATTAGATGTGAAATAGGTTGTAGCCTAATGGTAGCCCACTGTTTCATGCATATTAGGAGATAGGTTTAAACCACTAGTGTTGCGGGTATTTTTTTTAAATTTTTTTAACTTAATTTAACAAGTGCTAGGCTAAGCTTGACACATCACGGGCTGGACACATTAAACTAAAAAATTTTTAACAAGAGTTGGGTTGAGCTTGGGCTTAAATTTAAACAAATGGGTAAAGGTAAGAATTAAAAGCTAAATGGAATTAAAAGTATTTTATGCAATCTAATTTCAAATTTTCAATTGCATATCTTGGGTTTAATTCCAGGTCCCTGACCCTAGGACTAGGGCAGAAAAATTCACTCCGACCCCAGCCAAATTCCCTAGTTTTTTGGGTTATCACCCGATCCCGAATGTCCAGGTTTTCCGAGTCCCTGGCCTCGGTCGGGTCAAATTACCACTCCTAGATACTAGTCACTAGTGAAATCATCGTATAATCGTCAATTGATGAGATCTTGGATAGCATAAAACCATGATATTTTGTTATTTTGAGTTTATCCACATTTCAATGAATTTCTTGAGTAGATGGTATAGGATAACATGGTATAATTTCTTAGTATATTGGATAATTTAAATATTAACTTAATTAAATTTTAAAACAATTTTTACACATAAATAGATATTAATTGTACTTAAAATATTTTAAAAAATAATTTTATATAGTTTTATCCAATACTATACCAAACATAATACTAAAATTATATTTATCCAAACCTATCACGTTATATTATTTACTTATCATTGTTAAAGTTTTTTTTTTTAATTTTATATTTACTATGAAAAGTATATTCACAAATTCAAGTGGCATATTGAATTTTGTTTGTAAACACTTAAATAGGACATAGCATTACAGTTTAAAGTACAAAACAGTGGTTCTAAATCTCTAGCACTGATGATAGAAAGTGAACAAAATAAAAAGAAAAATTAACTTAAAAAAGCTAAGAAATTGATTTATTTAATAATGAATGTAATCAGCTAATTAAATAATATAAAAATAAATAATTGTAGTATTCGTAAATCTTTTAATGTTGTCAACAAGTTTATTAACAAAAAATTATCTTAAGATATATAAGAATATTAATTTAAATAAAACAGGTTCTGCAGCATTTAATACTATAATTATTGCCTCACAATTGTTATGAATGGGCAGCTTGTTCCGCCGCAAGCTTTTAGGAATAAAGCAGATCATTAAACAGGTTCTAGAGCATTTAATTTATAAATGAGGAATTCCTTAAAAAGGATAAGAATTTCCCGGTGGTTTGAAAAATAACTACGTTACACAATCACGCTTGGTGCAATTAAGTGATTGTAAGGATTCAATTATTTATTGAGTTGATTAAATTTTCAGCAAAACATTTAAATATTAATAATTTATTAATAAAAACGTATGATTTTGATATATTAATATTTTTATAAAATAAAATATTAATTTAAAGAGAAAGAATATTTTATATAAAATTTTTAATATAAAATTATACATAATTTTTTAATTATTGATCTATAAAATTTAATAATTAAAATAATTGATAAGTTAATTATATCAAATATAATTTATTAATTTTTACTATAAATTAATAATAAAAAATTATATTAATAAATTATATTAAAATAATCGTATACAGTAATTAATTATAATAATTATTGCTGTCGACTGCCCACGGGCCACGAGGTTTTAGAAATAGGGTGGGTTACCAAACAGGCGCCCCTACGATGAATCCAACGGACACAAAGTGAAGTCCGAATTTTATACAAAGTACGAGGAGCCTCATTTATTATAGTAATTATTGCTTCCGACTATCTGCTAGCTTTTAGGAATAGAACGGATTATTAAACAGGCGACTTTAGATGAATCAGGGACACAAAGTGAAGTGCGGATATATATAAACATAGCTATAGGAAAGATGTATTTTAACAAAAAGTTTTCACGCAATTTTTTAGATCTTGATCGTGTTAGATCTAGTTATTAGTTATCGAGATTAAAAGTTAAAAATATTAAATTTAATATTATTAATTTATCAATTATTTTAATTTTTAAATTTTATAAATTAATTATTAAAAATTTATATTTAATTTAGTATCAAAAAAGTTATAGAAAAACAAATAATTTTTTAATAGGAGAAGTCCGCAAACTAATGTTTGACTTAATTGTTAGTCAAGAGCAGTATTTTTTTAATTTAATTTTTGTTTAATTTAATTGAGGGTAATTAGGATATTTGATAAAAAGAGATATAGACCTTTTTTAAGGTTTTTCGAAATCTCACATAGTTATTCAAAATGATTTTTTATTGGAATTTACGACAAATGATTTCCTAATAGAATTTTCTTTTTTTGAATTAATAAAAATATTTATAATCAAGTATTATTTTATTAAAAAAATATAACTATTTAATATGTACTCTATTATATTTTAATTTAATATAAGCATTTTAATATTAAAGTCAGAAACAACTACATATTAATTTTATTGATATAATAATATAAAACGTGATATAAATTGATGGGAAGGGAGGCATATGATATTTTATAAACCTGAGGTGACTATATAAAATTTGAAAAAAAAAAATCATTTGTACCTGTCTTTATCAAATATCAAAATTACCTCTCAGCAAATTAAAATCAAAAGCTAATTTATCGGTTTAAAGTTTGGCTGTCCTTAACTAATAATTTATCTAAACCACATAGGTATTTGTGGTTTCTTACTGTCGAACTAAGGAGCACTCTAAGCCCAAAATCAACTTACAAATATAAAGTGCAAGCATACGTATAAATGGATTACCTTTTCTATCGCATAGTCTCCGTACGATATGACTTTCCTTCCTTCAACATCTCCTTCTCAACTTCAACGTAAACGTCTAAAAGTGCCTGATTAATCGGTTTCATGTACTCTAGAAGAAGATCTATAATGCTAATGTACCATCTAAAAATCAAGTGAAGCCAATACCTTGTTAAGGCAAATTAAGGATAAATTAAACTAAAGGAGATCTTAATTTAATGCTGATAGGTAGTACTGAATACCGAGTGCGTAGTTTTCTAAAACTGACGTATTAACAGCATCGGTAAGGAGCTCAGGTTCTTTAACGGTGCCATACACATTGTAGGTATCATCTATAATAGATGTCATACCTAGAACTTTGGCCAACATTCTTCTACCTAAAGTATGTTGGGGCTCAAAGTATGCTCTTATAAAGACAACACATTAACCCGCTCCACTGCTATCAAATGTCGAAGTCTGCTCCACTGTCCCAGGTTCTCTGCTGAACGCTCAGGTGGTGTGCTCCAACTCCATGCCTTGATGCCCAGCTTCATGCTTTGCTGCGTTGTCATTCTCCATCCTCTACTGTCTCGTTCAAGTCCATATTGCACTATCTAGTACCTTGCTAAATATGAATGTAAATATGTAAATAAATTGACTACTATGTAATTCTTTTCTTATTGTGAAATTAACAACGGTATCAAGTTTTATTGTATTGTCAACTTGGTATCAGAGCTTTCATAAGCATATGCCATGTCTTCTTGTTCACAATCCGGAAATTCTTCCTTCACAACTCCAGCTATGTCATGAGGAAGTAGCACTTCCATGCCTCTTAGTTCACAATATGGAAACTCGTCCTCCACAGCTCTAGCTATTTCATCATCACAACCTGGAAACCCTTCTTTTATAGCCCCAGCTATGTCATCAGGAAGTGGCCCCACCAGATTTGGAGCCACAAGCATTGGCTCACCTATTGGGGGCTCCTTAAATCATCCCTTCCTAGTAAAACTTGAGAATAAAAATAACTACTCCTTCAGGAAGTCAATGATACTTTTTATTCTTAGAGGACATCGTTTGGAAGGTTTTGGTCAGACCCCAAAATCTCTTAGATGCAGACTTTAGGTGTGATAAAAAAATATGGATAGAAAAAAGTGTCGTTTTTTTACATTTTGGCTAACACTAATTAAAATTCATAAACATTTAAGTACACATCATCCAAGATCATTCTAACCATACATACCTTTTTTTTATATATTTCGCATGTGTCAAGTACAAACGTCTAGTCTCATCTATTCAAGATAGACTTTTACATATACTGATATCTAAACTTTGATACATGATTTGCTATCTATACAACAAAATTGCCTATCATAGTCTAGGCTAAGTCAACACATTTTCCCAAAATCATAGCATGCATGCAAACATCCAGACTCTCTAGGAAAGCTTTAAAACATCACTAGCACGAACATCCTTTTGAGTACAGGTGGAGGAATAGGTGAGCATACACAGCCTAGTAGGAATTTCTTAATCTCACATCCAAATACAAGCACTCATGTTTTCATGCAAATCATTCATATTTGATATCTCAACACATATCACACATACATCCATTATCGTATACAAATAAACTATCTTGGCAAGAAATGCAATATTTGTTACTTAGTTTTGAAAGACTCAACTCCTTTAATAGTCTAAGCATACATCAAGCCTTAGCAAACGTTGTAGTGAACAAATCAAGAGGTGGCCTCTCCAAGAAATTCTCTTGCAGCCAAAGCTCGAGTCAAAGTAATATAGCGTCTACTCTTGGGAATGCCAAAGGTAATGAAGGTAGATTTAGAGGAAGAGGAGTTGGAAGAAACATTAAACTAACTTGTCAAATTTGTGGCAAGTTTGGTCACTATACTCTCAAGTGTTTCTACAGAGGCGATTTAAGCTTCATACGATATCAATCAAACAACCGGGCCTTTGATAACAACCAACAGAATGCAACCTTTTTTTGGAACTCTAGAAATAATAGGAGATGATGCTTGGTATGCTGATAGGAGAGCCACTAATCATGTCACACCTAATCCAAGTTTGATGACTATCCTTTGTGTTCTTGATATAACTAGGAATTCGGTGAGTGTTTCAAAACTCATCTATGAGAATAAAATTTTCATTGAATTTCATCCCAATGTGTGCCTTGTGAAGGACAAAGCGACTAAGGAAATGCTAATACAAAGGAAGCTTAAAAATGGTCTATACCAATTCCACTTGTCGCCAAATCTGTCATGGAATTCATCAGTCAGTTCTCCATCATCCTCAAGGTTTTTAAGTTCTGTTTTGGAGTCAAAAAGTTAGTCCAAGAGTCTTGAGTCAGTAAGGAAAAAATGTCAGTTGAAGAATTCTGAAATGTTTAAGTCATTTGCTTTTCTTTATTCTTGTTCATAGTCAAAAGATGACAAAATAAATGTTTGACATACTAGACTTGGTCACCCATCAAAAGAGTCTTAAATCATATTCCTAGAGCTTGTAATGAAATGCCTACTATCAATGAAAGTTCTGCATTTTGTGATGCATGTCAACTTGGCAATCACATATTTTGCACTTTTCACAATCAACTTCTCAAACATTTTAGCTTCTTGAACCTATCCATTCTAACATATGGGTTCCTACCTTATAATTTATGTTACAGATTATAGGTACTATGTACATTTTATAGACGATTTTGTGATTTCAATTTTGAAATCATATGCCCTACTTACCTCTGCTCATTTGAAGAAAACAGTTGAAAAAGCTTTTGAAAAAGAGATGAAATGTGTACAAACTAATTAAGGCGGTGAATATTAGCCATCTGCTAATTTTCTTAAACAATATGGTATGGGTTTTAGAGATCCTTTTCCTTATACTCATGTGTAGAATGGAAAAGTAGAGAGAAAGCATAGACATATTACAGAAATGGACTTGACTTTACTTGCTTAAGCTAGAATGCCACTGAAATTTTCGTGGGAAGCTTTTCGAACGACAGTCTTTCTCATTAATCAACTTCCTACTCGTACCTTAGCTAGAAAATCTAATTTAGAAGTTCTTTTCAACAAATTTTTAAATTAGAAATACCTCACAACCTTTGGTTGTGCATGTCTTCCCTATCTAAGAATTTATCCAAGCTTTAGATTTCAATTTCACTCAACTAAGTGTCTCTGTGTTGGAAATAGTGATGTTCATAAGGGATGCAAGTGTTTAATTTCTACTGGAAAATAATACATTTTCAGGCATGTTTTTTCAATGAAACTATGAAACACATTTTCCATTCAAGTCTAGGTGTTTGAACACTAGAACTGATCTTTCAACCACCCTTAGAATTGATCCTCCATCATGGTTTTTTGTTCCTTCTCCTCCTTATCTTATTAAAAATTATTTTCATAATTCCTTTCTAGAGATAAATAAGGAACATAATGGTATTGATCGCACTTCAGGCTTCACTTCTGTAGCACCACCAGGTAATACTTCTATCACTCATGAGACTAAAATTTCTCATTCACAAACCTATCTAAAATGACATCACACGAAATTTCACATTCCTCTTCACAACAAAATTTACCTGAAATAATATCACCCCATTCTTTAGATATTAACACTTCTATTCCACCAATAGATTCATTACCTTTACAAACTAACAAGAACACCAAAATTTACATCCAATTATTACTAGATTCAAAGCAGGAGTTCTCAAACCAAAAATCTATTCTTTTTCAGCCTCTCTTGATCCTTTTCTTGAATCAAATTCCTTACATGAACCAACAATAGTCAAGGAAGCTATAGAGTCACTAGAATGGAAGAAAGCAATGGATAATGAATATCAAGCACTTTTGAAAAGCAAAACTTGGAGTTTAGTTCCAAATCAACCTAAATATAATGTAGTTGGTAGTAGTTAGGTTTTTAAACTCAATTTTAACTCTGATGGTTCAATTCAAAGACACAAGGCCAAGCTTGTTGCCAAAGGGTTCCATTAAACCCCTGGAATTGATTTTTATGAAACATTCAGTCCAATCGTTAAAGCTTTGACAACCAAGATTGTTCTTATTATTATTGTAGCCCAAAATTGGGAAGTAAGGCAGCTAGATGCTAGCAATGCTTTTCTCAAAGGAAAGTTGGAAGAAAATGTTTACATGGTTTAGCCTGATGGCTATGAAGATTCAAAAAGGCCTGATTATGTATGTAAGCTTAGCAAAGCTTTATATGGCCTTAAACAGGCTCCTAGAGCCTGGTTTGGGAGACTAAAGCAGACCTTACTTGACTAGGTTTTCATCAATTCAAAGGCAAACTCCTCTTTATTTCTTTCAAGAGATAAAGAAAAAATCACCTTGTGTTGGTTTATGTGGATGATATTCTGATCACAGGTAATAATTCTTTGTCTCTAAGAAACCTTTAGCCAAAACCTTAATATGACTTTTAGTCTCAAACACCTGGGAGATCTTCATTTCTTCTTGGGCATTGAAGCTAGAAGAGATCACTCGGGATTATACCTCTCTCAATCTAAATACATATCAGACCAGTTGAAGAAGTTTGATTTGGAAGCTGTCAAACCGTGTCTCACACTTGTCACAACTGGAAAATTCTTGGCTGCCTCTAATTTTGAAGTTTTCACAAATGCCACTCTCTATCGAAGTGCCATTGGAACACTCCAATACATAACTCTAACCAGGCTTGACATTGTATATATTGTCAACAAATTAATTAGTTTACACAAAATCCCCTCTTAATTCACCGGCAAGGAGTCACGAGAGTAATATATGAGATACCTTTAGGGCACCATTGCATATGGACTGCACATTAAACCATGCGAAAATCTAACACTAACTGAGTTCGTAGATACATATTGGGCATGTAGTCCTAAAGATAGGAAGTCAATTGGTGGATATTGGGTTTTCCTTGGGGAAACTCTTGTTTCTTGGCAATTAAAAAAAAAAAAAGAACGTTGTAGCTTGTTCAAGCACTGAATCAGAGTATAGATCACTAGCACGAGTGGTAACTGAAATTTATTGGATTCAATCATTACTCAAAGAGCTCCAACTTCCACTTCCTCACTATCAAGGAGAATCTTTAGTATAATAGGTACATACAAATTTCATACAAGGGCAAAAATTAGCCAAGGATCATAGTTCTTCATTTAGAATAATAAACCTTTGTTGTCCTATATAGAAGATAATTTAATCTTATGAATCCCGATAGGTATATATCATCTCATTTGTGATTAGGTTGAATGAAGGAAAGAATAGATTATCTATTTTACAAATTGTTTATTTAGATAACTAGTAATCATTAGGGCAGTTGGCCATTTTTTGATGGTAGCCCGTTTTGTACGGAAATATTTTCTAGAAAAATTAGAAAGCAACTTAATCCTATAATTTGTACCATTCATTTTTAGTTACTGTATTATTTTTTAAGTGAAAGCTAGCATGCAAGCATTAGCACTTTGTAATGATACAATATTGATATAATTATTTGTTGGCTGCAGTGGTGTATCCTCCACTACTTCCTCAATCGTATCCGCTGGCACCGCCATAGCAAGCAGTGGAGGGTTAAGCATATGCTCAGGAGGGTCCATACGTTAGTACACCTCCACCTTTTGGTGATGTAGCATGTTTTATTTTATTATTAGGGTTAATATAGTCTTTTAATATTTATTTAATTAGGATTTTATTTAATTTGAAAAATTATCAGTTTAGGGATTTTGACTCAAATTAGGGATCTTGACTTTTCCTAATTTGATTCAAACCTAAATTGTTAGTTTAGGGATTTTGACTCAAATAGGATTTTGACTTTCTTAATTTGACTCAAACTCCAATATGTCTTGATTAGTATAAATATAGGGTTTCATTATTGTTTTGTTAGACGTTATTATTATTCAGACATTATTATTTGAAATATCAAAGAAATATTCAGATTGATTGTGTGTGAGTGTTGGTTGATTGTGAGTGAGTGTGAGTTATCGTTAGATGTTTTTGAGTTTAGTTTGTTCTTGTACGGGTTTCTGTCAATTTGGTATCAGAGCCTAACATCGTTCCACAAAATTCATCTTAAATTCCATAAACCACAAACATAGTCACTGTTCACTACTGTTCCTCGTCGGAGTTACTGTTTATTATCGGCAACCGACGCATCGCCAATCACCGAATATATCAACTTGTAGATCGGGTCGTCCCAATCATTCTTTCATTCATCACCGTCACCAGAATCCCACTGAAAGCCCTTCAAAACGCCTAAAAACAGTGCGCCGTCATTACTGTTCATCGCCGCCGACCGGCGAGTGGTGTCTTACCTCCACCATCAAGTAATAGATCGGCCCCTCCCCGTCAACTTTCCCTTCTTTGCCAACTGCTAATTCCTACTGGAAAGTGTTCAAAACTCAAAAAATTATATTTTAGGCTTGCTTGGATAATATCAATCAACCCCTGAACCTTTGAAAAGTTCGTGGAGTCCTTCATGTCTCAGAATTTGCAGTTTAACCCATTTTTGTGCTGCTTTCCGTACTTTTAACTTTTGCAATTTAATCCCAATGGCTTATTGGGGTTATCAAAGCAACTATTAACGTAAGAAACATGAGATTGCTTTTAATAAACGCTTAGATTTCTATGGGATTTGTTGCCGTCCTTATGTGAAAATTATTCTTTCTAACTTCCTTTGTCATATAAAGGGATTCTTCACTGGTTCGATAGCTTGAAGCAATATTTTTATGATGTAGATCCTCCAGAAGATATGATGATTGATTATGGTGCAACTCAACAGAGAGATTTTGCTTTTGAATGGTGGATGGTTAAGTGTAAACATCAAGGAAGGACGGGAGAACTTCCAACATGGGATGAGATGAAACGTTTGGTAATTGATACTTTTATACCATCGTATCATAGGCCTAGATATATGCCTAAGCGTCAAACAGTAGTAAGTTATCGATCTAAAAATCATGAGTATTGTGATTGGAAAATTGATTTGGATCGATTAGATAGATTAATTGGCCAATACCATAAGCTTTGTAAGAACTTACCTATTATCACTCAATCACCTTTCCAAAGTGGTCATTCTTATATCTTTACCCCACATCCTAGTGAGAAAGTCCAACCTATCAAGTGTGAACTTATAGAAGATAAAGTTCCATGTGCAAGAGAAGATGTTGAGAAAGTAGCTATGAATAATGAAGTTCAAAGTGAAGATGATCATGAGGTTGAGATTCAAGCTAATGATGTTGAAGACAAGATTGAAAAGAGTCTTATTGAGGAAGAGCTTATAGGTGAAATTGAGCCTATGCATGTTGAAGATTGCAAGGTTGGAGAGCATCCTATTGAAGTTGTGTCAGTGGTTCATGCGAAGCCAATTGAAAACATCCATCTATCAAAAAAAGAAGTCTCCACAACAAAGATTGAAGTTGAAGTCGCCAAACTGAAGATTGAAGTTGAATTATCTCATGAAGAAAAAATTTTTGAGTCTCCAAAACTACTTCAAGAAGTTATTTCCAAGTCTAATACTAAAATTGATTTCTTGGGAGTCTCTACTGTGTTAGATAAATGCTCAGACCAAGGCATGCTTTTCTTTATTCTGACGTCTCTTATGATGTTGATTGCTTCTTCACCAACATTGACATCGATCAATGCAATATTGCTTTGTATTCAACCGTTAGTGTCTATGTTTTTGGACTATCGTGAAGTGCAGACTTGGAGCAACGACATTCCTATGTTTATGCAAGACAAGACTTGGTGTTTTATCATGTTTTGGCAACATCGGCCTTGAGCAACTCACTAGGAGTCGAGTTTTTCAAGCAGAGGAGAATTGATGTAGCATGGCTTATTTTATTATTAGGGTTAATATAGTCTTTTAGTATTTATTTAATTATGATTTTATTTAATTTGAGAAATTATAAGTTCAGGGATTTTGACTCAAATTAGGGATCTTGACTTTTCCTAATTTGATTCAAACCTAAATTGTTAGTTTAGGGATTTTGACTCAAATAGGATTTTGACTTTCCTAATTTGACTCAAACTCCAATATGTCTTGATTAGTATAAATATAGGGTTTCATTATTGTTTTGTTAGACATTATTATTATTCAGACATTATTATTTGAAATATCAAAAAAGTATTCAGATTGATTGTGTGTGAGTGTTGGTTGATTGTGCGTGAGTGTGAGTTATCGTTGAGTGTTTTTGAGTTTAGTTTGTTCTTGTACGGGTTCCCCATCAGTTGGTTATCCGACCAAGGATGATCCTGTGAATCCCAAACATAACCGATCTAGTTGAACATGGAAGCAAGGGCGATGATTTTTGGAAAGGATGGTTAGTGCATTATCTCCTCTTTTCTATCCAAAACGGATTGCATTCCACATTATCTCTGTTCATTTGAACAATGCATTGATTATTTAAATATTGAAGAGAAACCACATCCATCCTATTATAATTATGTAATGCAGTCAATCAATTACGAAAATTATAAAATAACCTGAAAGATCTAAAAAGATTTTAAGTAATTTCTTAATCTCAAATTGTTAGTTTTTAATTATTTATCACAGCTCCTCTTGGATTCTGACTTGTGGTAAATGTACACGTATTTTCATATAATTGTTCTGCAGTTTTGCTGCCTTTCTGCTGCTGCTCTGCCTTGGATTTTTGTTGTTGCTGAGCAAAGAGAGAGATTCACTTGTCTTTGTTATCGTTGGGAAATTATTATTCCTCGTGAACCAAGATTCTCTCTTAATCTCAGTGCCAGCTCGACGACTTTCGAGGCCTAAGGCAAAATTGTAAAATTGGCTTTTTCATATCTATTATAAAAATAAAAATAAAATTTTATTATGATTTCATATTTGATATTTAATAATTTGATCATTCATTGACTTTGTTAGCGTTATTTGGTTAATTGTTAAAATTCATTTACATATCTATAAATTTTTTAAAATTTTATTTTAAAAAAATTGGGATTCAAAATTTTTTCTAATTTTTCTTAAGTTTTGCCTATATGGATTCATATTTTCTAATAGATATATCTAAACTTAAAAATTAATTATCTACAGGTTGATATGTAATGAATAAATAATGACTATAAGTAATATCAATAAAAGTATAAAAAGAATGGAGTTATAGAACTTTACATATATATATATATATATATATAATGTTGAATGTTAAATTTATATAATGACATTGAATTCTTTAAGAGTAATGCTACTCTTACAAACTGCTTTTACAAACTCACTCATACAAACTGATGTGGCATAATATGATTTGATAAATAAATGTAGTGATTTGATAAATATATATTGATAATAAATGACATTAATTAATATGGGTGATATGGCGATCATATAGGGATGCCACATCAGTTTGTATGTGTGAGTTTGTATAAATAGTTTGTATGAGTAGCATTACTCATGATTATTACATCATCCACATTAATTAATATAATTAAAATTTTGTATTCACTCAACTTATCAAATCATGACACATTATTTCATAGAAGCAAGTTTGTAAAAATCATTTGTAAGAATAGTATTCCTCGACTCTATTTGTTATAGGAAAGAAAGTTATTTAAGTTACAAATTTCACTTCTTATTTTAATAAAAAATAGTAATACTTATTCCAAATTTTAAATCAAATTTTATATCTCAAATGATGTCTATTTAATTAATGATTGCTATGTGGATGGGTTGATAATGAAATGAATAATATGTTAGTATTAAAATATATCATATCATTTGGGATACATGATTTTGAGATAATTTTTGAAAAGTGTATCACTACTCTTTCTTTAAATTTTATTTTAGTAAGACACGTTATTTAAATAAGAAACTTAATTGTAAAAATCTTTTATGAAAAACAAATATTGTTTTAGTTATTCTTGCGAATATAAAAGTATGGGGCCAAATTAACGTTGATTTGTCTTATTACATATAACTATACGGATTTTTGAGGCCCTACGAAATTTGAAGATAGGAAGCCTATCTAAATAAATTAATATATGAGGCCTTATTAAAATTTGAGGCCTGAGTTGATTGCCTCTCTTGCCTTATGGTTGAGCTGGCATTGTTTAATCTAAGATTCACCTTAGTAAAATGTAAAGTTAATACAAAATACGTAAGAGATGAGAGAGAATGTAATGGATCTCAACTACTCATATTCAAAAAACCCACATGCCATAAGGTCTGCAAAAGCTAAGATAAAATTCAAATCAACAAAGATTCTAATTCATTGTTCTTTTGTTTCTAGTACAAAAGAATCATTAATGTGCATAATTTATGTCCTTTATTTAGTTTTTGTTTGTCTTTTTGTTTCTATGTTTACAAAAAAGACTCTTATATACATGTTTTCCAACTTTTGTTACATAACCTTTATATATATTTTATAAGTGATGACACTGGCACCTTATATTTTCATAATTAATGAAAAATGTTATTTTTATGAATTTTTATAATTAAAATATCAATAATTTATTAAAAAAATCCTTTAACTTATACATGTTAAGTATAAAATACATATACATATTTTTTAAAAATATATAACCCAAAGTAGAAAATTGAATAATCTACACGAATTAAATACTTTATGTAAAGGTTATAAAAATATAAAGTAGGACATATAAGATTGAAAACATTAGTTTTAAATTCTTAACTTTACAATGTATTATAATAATAATAATAATAAAACTTAGACATATTTTATGTCTTTGTAAATTTTCATTTAATATAATGAGCTGTTTGAAATGTATTAATATAGGGCTCAAGTCATGGAGGACAATTTGATATAGGATAGGAATATTTCAATTTGGGATTATTGAGGTTTTTTTTTTTAAAGTCATATGACTATATATTTTATAGAATGCAAGTATAAATTTTTGTCTAATACAGATTAAATTTTCTAGAGTTGTTGTTTCCCTTTCAAAAAAAGCTTCTTCCCACAATTGTAGATTAACATCTTCTAATCTTAAATGTGAACCTCTAAATAGCATAGTTATGAGTTTTATATATTTTCTTCCTCTAAATCTTGGATTTACAATGAGATTTTGGAAACGGTGTAGAAGGGAAGTTTAATAAGGAGGGGCTAATCTATGGTTTGGTGGTTAAGGTGAGATGACACTCACCACCAATCGGCAACAGTGAATAGTGATGGCAGTGTGAATAGTAATGTGTGGTTGGGTTGACGGGTCTAGGTACGCATTCCGGAATTGAGTTTGGGTTATAGGGTTTTTAAAAGTTGTGAGATTTGATTTGAGTTTGCGGAAGCGATTTTTTTTTTTTTTTGCGAGATCAGAGATGGAATGAACTAGGCTTTGATACCACTTGATTGGCAATTTATAACATGAAGAAAACAAAATCCAAGAGCAACAAATGACAAACTCGAACAAAAACTTACTCAACACTAAACCAGCAATATGTCTAAATAATACAATCAGTATATCCAAATAATCAAGTTTGAGACAGAATAATGAATAGCCTATATTTATGCTAGTTTAATATTAATGACACATAAGACAGATAAATCTGAACATATTAAAATTTGTGTCAAATTAGGAAAAGTTGAAATCTCTAATTGAGTCAAAATCCCTATATATTAAATTCCTAATTCAATTAAACTCTAAAATAAACAAATGACAAAAATGACATCAATAATCTTAAATTGAAATATTCCTATTCTACATCACAATTACAATGGACAAACTGCTAAGCATTTAATTTATTGAGTAATGATACTCTCTCTAATTTTTTATCCCAAATTCTATCCTAAATGATATGACAAGTGAAGTGTCAAGTATTGTATAGATCATGAAATGATGTAGTAAGTCATTACATTATCAACCCATCTACTTGATAATTATTAATTAACACATCATTTGGATTACAAAATTTGAAATACAATTTAAGATAAGTATCATTATTCTAATTTGTTTGATTATTCGATTGTTGAGTTATTATATTTTTCCTATCTTTATCTGAGGTCACCATTAGTTTCCCCGATAATTTTATCTCCACAATTTTTACTTTTTTAGTGGTTTGAACGGTGACTGATTCTAATTTCTATGATTTGGACAAGATAGTAATGTTGACATGAAAACAAACCTAAAACGTAAACCTAGACACATCCAATCAAGTATTTTCTTCAATGATAATGCAAGAAAATGAATGAAATTTGAGGGGTTCAGTAAGTTTCATATCTTACGTTGTGATTTATAATGTAACTGCGTTTAAATTTAAAATTTGACTTGTTTATTTAATTAATTTTGTCGTATTTATTACTTTCACGTTATAATTAATTATGATTTGTATACTTAAAGGTTTCAATCATCCTTCTAGCAGTTTATAGAAGAGATCAAATCACAAAATTATTAATGGAGTAATATTTTTATCCATGACATTGACTTCCTCAAAGTTTCGATATCATCTGGTAGTTTTTTATGGTTTCGATCGATATCACAATTATGAATTGATTTTTTTCTAATATATTAACATACATCAAATAATTAATCATTTAAAATGTACAAATGTATTAATGATCAATTTACGATATTAGTTCTTATATAATTATATTATCAGATAACCTAAGTAAATTTAAATAGTAGATGAATGATACAACTTAAAATATATCATATTACAACCGATACAAATATATAAACAGTCAACTTAATTATATATTTTCAAAATCAAACAAATTAAATATCACAATTCTCTTAATACAACTATTTTTCACTGAAGTAAATAAAAAAATATTAAAAGATCCAAGGTAGACATGGACGGTGTTGAATTTCCAAATGCATAAATACATATCTAATAGAATTTAATTACAAAATCAATAAAACTTAACTAACAATTGACAGATGATAATAAATTTTCTCAAATTTCCAAAGTAATACTTGACGAACAATAATACGTAATCTCCTCAAAATTTATTCCAAATTTTACATCTCAAATTATGTGGATTCCATTAATGATTAAAAAGTAGATTGTGTAATGATTTAATGAATGATATGAAAACCTTAATTGAATATCAAATCAATTTATGATGAAATTTAATAGCATAGAAGAGATTTTCATTTCCTGTTCATTCTTTTAACAAGTAGTCAGCTGCAGGCTATAAAGCTTTTGTCACTTTTGATCTGTGAATTGGTAATGAATCCACCTCATCCACTAACTATGAGGAAGAGAAGTCAAAAGTAAATTACTTAAAACTTTTCTTGAGATTTTACAAAGCAGGTTGTATTAATAGTCCATTGCCAACTCTATCGGTTAAATATCAAAAACGACCATTTCAATAGTAGCTGGTAATTGGGGTCGTCTATTTGGGATGCTTACATATTTCACATGTTTTTCAACTATCAAACTTGTAGGATGCGAGCGTAAGCCCCAATTTAAAAATTTAGTAAATGATGACAGGCCGAGGGATTTTTTAGTTATTAAAAAAAAAAGGTAATTAGCAAATAGATGAGCCAATCACATTTAGATCACACAAATTTTATCAGATGTGTAGATAGATATACAATTTGATGCCATATGGAGAGGATCCACCTTACACTTTACAATAAAATATGTATATATTTGTTTTCAATGTAAAAGCTTCTTTATATAGATCCATTATTTACGGTGTGGTCTATTAAATATAAATTACACTTGGAGCCAAAACAAAATAAATGGTAGCATCAGTTCAAATATTAAACTGTTTTAAAATTATAATCGGCACGCCCATGATCCCAATAACAAGTTGGAATACAAATATTATCCAATCAACAGAGCAACCTTCACACGTCAAGATTATTAATACTTTATATATATTTTAACTTATTCTCCTCACTCATTGACATACAACTCCCAGTGCTTAATTATTCCTTTGGCAGATAAAGATTGCTCATCAAACGGGGATCGGGTTGGCGAGCACAGAAGCAATTTCATCTTTCACCTTGAACGAGAAGCTGTAACCATCGTCATACTTGTATATAAAATCAATGACCCGAGAAAAATTGAGAATGACCTCAAGGAAGGGCATTGGAACCACTGTTGGTTTCAGAAACTCTTGATTAGTATCTTTCCATCCACTAGAAATTTCATTTTGCAAGGATCTGACTGCTTCTTCCTCAGAAACGCTATGCTGCTTCATGTAGCAGTCCACAGCGGTGGCAACATGTTTTCTCTTTCGCTCCAGCTACAATTACAAATGTAAATAATATGCATAATTGAGAAAAAAATTTAGACCATATAGCTAGTTATAATTATCGATATCCTTCACTTAAAATACATCTTTGAATTTTTTGTCACATTCGAAGCTCGCTATTGAGACTGTGGCCTAAATTTATAAGCTTGGTCCCTTCTTGTTAGATTCTTATCTGCTCTGTCTATCCCAGAAGTTTGTTGTCCGTTCTAATCTTTCTAACAACTAACACTTTTAACTCAATTTTTCCTTCATAAAATAATTTCGTTAACTTTTAGAATTTTTTTGTGTTTATTATAAGTTTATTGTACATAGAATTTTATATAGCCGGAGAAACTATCCAAGTAAAATTGTTCTTGTTCGAGAAACCTATTTGACTTACACATATCTATGTTAATTTGAATTTGTAGCAAAGTTTTGAGTGCAATCAAGATCGAAAATAATCATTGACATACATGTGTATTACATACCTCTCTGGTTGCTATGTCATCCATGAGTCTGCAAATAACTGTTGAAGCCACAACAATCTTGGGGTCATTGGAGATCCATTCAAAGACCTTCTTATCAGCAATCTCTCCCATGTCAAGGAAAGAAATTATTTCCAGCAATTTATAAGTACTAGTCACCAGTGATATCTTCATATACTCCTCCATTGTAGCAACATAATCTTGATTGCACCACTTGGCTTCAACAAAGTAACCTTGGACTAGTCTCTTCATCTGATACATATATAAATATATTCAACGCGAGGCGACTTCATTAATAATTATCTAATAGAGGATAGTCAACGTACAAATGGATTACCTCTTGTATTGCATAATCCATACGATATGAACTTCCTTTCTTGGACATCTCCATCTCAATTTCACTGTAAACGTCCAACAGTGCTTGATAAATGTCTTTCATGTACTCCGGAAGTAGATCTATGGTGCTAATGTCCCATCTAAAAATCAAGTGAAGACAGCACCTTGTTATCAAGAAAATCAAAAAGAAATTAATCTTGATTTAAATGTATTGAATATTCGATAGTTTTCTGAAAACTAACCTACTAATAGCATCGGTAAGTAGCTCAAGTTCTTCAAGGGTACCATAGACATCGTAGGTATCATCCATAACGGATATCATAGCTAATATTTTGGTCACCATTCCTCTTCCTAAAGTGTATTGGGGCTCAAAGTACGCTCCAACCGTCCAGAAATAAAGTTCTACCACTCTATCTCTTGCATATGGCAGCTTCGTTGGAAAGTCTAAATTATTCCACCACCTGCGATATAAAGTCAGAGTGTGTTTGGGGCTATTATTGTATAATAGCTTTTGGCTTCTATTATTAGCTACAGTTATTTTGGGGTTTGGTAAATATTTAAAAACTGATTATACAAGAAATTGATGTTTGCAGAATCTATTTTTGTACTAAATTACAAAAGCAGAAAGGAGACAACTTTTCAAAATCTGATTTTGAGAAGCTAAAATTTAGATAGACCAAGATACCAAAATTATTCTTATAAAATATTAAAATCTAAAAATTTTCTTACATATTAAAATTTTAAATTTAATAAATAAATTATTTATTTTATAAATTATAAATCTAATTTATTTAAAAATTATTTATTAAAAATATTTTTCTAGAAACCTTAAATAGCTGACAGTAGTCGCTGTCATCGCCAGCCGTCGATCACCATGCACATCCTACGACACCACCATCTCGAAACTTTAACCATCCGATCTCGTCGATCAGCTCCATTAATGGCTGAGATACCGATGGATCCGTGGAGAGCAACTGATTGCGAGTAAGGTGATGATGCCGATGTCGTCTGATGCACTAGGTGATCGATCGTCGGTGACGGCAGCGGCAAAGTGTCCAGCATTTGTTTCCGACAATCGATTTCGAATTTTATTTTACATTTTTATTATTTTCAATAAAAATTATAAAAAAATAAAATTTATATTATATTATTAATTTATTTTTTATATTTATAATTTTAAATTTAATTTAAAATTTTAATAATATCTCTTTTTTAAAAAATTTGTATATTTTTGTTTTTTTAGTAAACATTAGTTTTTGAAATTCAAGTTTACCAAACACATATTCATAGTTTTTGGACAGTACAGTAATTTTGAAAAACTAATTTACCAAACATCCTAAGTTTTTTAAAACAACATAGCTAATAGTAGATTTTTCTCACAGCAATTTCACACAGCACAACAGTCCGAAACACACCCTCGATCTCATTAATAATCAACTTTCTATCAATCTAAGAGATTTATCTTGTCAGTTATTTTCTACTGGCTAGTTTATTAATTCATTTATGCCGAATTTGCAGATGTTTAAGAACACTAATATTTGAACTTACTCGGTGAGGCTGCTCAGCTCCTTCCCGTATTGTGCTTGTAACATGTTAAAATCTAGTTTTGCAAACTTCAGTAGCTTTTCATTCTCTGTATTATCTACCGAGTAGAAATCGATGAAATGCCTTGTGGTCAACCTTGGTATGGCTTTGCGGAGGGGCCAGTTCAAGGCATGAGCTATATGTGCAGCAAGATGAGGACTTACTTGAGTAACCATTGACTTAAGATGAGACGCAGTGAAATCTATAGCTTCATCCAGGACATCTTCTCCTCGTATGCCAAGATGTGCAGCCTCATACAGACTGAGCATGCCCGTTACGTCGTTGACTAAGGCTGATTTGAACTTTCCATTTTCATCTTTGAATTTGCCAAATATATCTGCTTTACAGCAAATCACTTGATGAAAATTAATTTATTGAAGAGCTTTGGTGCATCTCAGACATCATATTTTTGCGTGTGTGTATGTGTGTGTGTGTGTGTGTGGACACACACATATACAAGAGATGAGACACACTCACCACATGGGACATGGTATCCTTGTTGTCTAAGTAACCGAAATCGAAGAGCGTCAGTGTTCAAATTGTTAGTATCGTGGCAATCGTCTTGATATAGCTTCTCTAGTTCATCTTCTATCTCTTTCTCAAAATGGTAAGCCACTCCTAAGCGCTGAGCAGCATCAATCAAGCCCAACTTATCGGAATACTTATATGTTGTTGAGATTAGCATCCTCCTTACTTCTTGCTTCAGTTCCTCATATTCTTGTTGAATCGCAGCATCAGTGTTCTAGGCAAGATTTTGGCACAGTAAGTACGTAAACAACGGTGCATTGTAAAACGCTTATAAAATTTCTCTTGAACTCTATAAATTATTATGCATGGATGAATATTAAAGCATTTTATCTCAGTTGCTTTAATGCACAAATTATAAAGAACTATATTTAAAAGTCGTTTAATGCATACTGGCTTCTGAACTATTATATCAATAATTGGAGAAAAAATATGACAGATATAATGTTTCTGTACTTTGAACAAATTAATTAATAAAAAGAATAAGATATGTACCACTTGATCAGAAGCACATGAAAGGAAATGATTTCCCCAAATCGTAGGATGAAAATTTGCTGATTGACGATTAATGCTTTGGTTAGCTTTTTGGGGAGAGGTAGGAACCGCTGAAACTTGAAGAGACATGGTATAGAGTTTGTTCAGTTCGTGAATATGAGTGACAGTGCCCCTCACTCTCATGCATCGTATAGACATAAGTAGAAGGGGACTGTAGCACAGCATTTTTCTCATGTCAGGTTCATTTAACTTCTTTTTTCCACGTTGGCCTATTGAGGGCTTCTTTTTTTCCATAGATTATTAAGGCGTTGTATTGAATAATCAAGGAGAATTTGTAGTATAATAGGCACATACATATTTCATATAGGGGCGAAAATTAGGTAAGGATCCTAATTCTTCATATAGAATAAATCTTTGTTGTCTCGAGAAGACAGTGATGGACCACCCTTAGGACTAAGGGGGCCCAGGCCCCACTAGGCTTAATAAATAATATTAAATTTTTTTAAATATTATATTGTATAATTAACATGCATTAGGTTTTATTATTTCGGCCTCCTCAAATATTTATATAACTAAATTCATGTAAGGATATAATTGATATTTTAAATTGTGAACCAACAAATTTTTTGTCTATATTATATTTAATAATTAAATATTCTTTAAATAAGAAAATAATATTTTTTATGAATAAGTTTTTATTAGAGAAATAATTATTATCCTAAATATTAAATAAATAGAAAAGAAATAAATATTCTCACTCTTATGGTTTCTACTATAATTTTATTTTCGATTATGTATATAGTCAAGATTAGGTTTCATAACAAAATAAAAAATGAATTTCTCACTGACACTATAGTTGCATATACTAAAGAGGAATTGCATAAAAATTCAGTATAGAATCATAAACATGAAACAAGGTCCAATTCTTGTTTAATACATGACTAAGTTGACACAATTTTAATTCAATTATTACATTTTTTCTACGTTATGGATATTAATAATATCATTTTTATTATTCTACTATAGTGATATTTTATTGGTCATAAACTCGGTCATCCTAAAAATTTAATCATGTGTCCATCACTGTTAGGAGATAATTTAATCTTATAAATCACAGCACATATATATCATCTCATTCGTTATTAGGTTGAGTGAAGAAAGGAATAAATTGTTTATTTAGATAATCATTAGGGTAGTTGGCCATTACATTAATTATTAAATAAGCAAATTTAAAAAAAAAAATTAATCAAAGATGATAACTAATAATCATTAGGGTGGTTCGCCATTACGTCAATGCTATGTATCCACGCTAAGGTTTAGCAAAATTTTAAATGACTGTCCTGTGGTTTTAAAAATCTTACAAGCCTCTTCATCGTCAATCAAAGTTAGATATATTTTATTAATTTTAAATCAAGTAATTAAAATATCTTAAAATACTAACCTAAAGAAACTTTAAAAATAAATATAAATTCAAAATAATCAAAATTTATTAACTAAGCAAATATTTAAAAAAAAATATCAAAGATGTCATTCATTAAAGGGTGTATTGAATTTATATTAAGGATTTTTTTCCTTGGGTTTACATTTTAGGGTATTTCAATCACTTCAGTAAAATTTAATAATACATATTAACTTTAACTGATAGCAAGAGGGTTTGTGGCTTTTTTTTTTTTGGAACCACAAGATATAATGTAGAATTTCGGTAAATTATAGGAGTGTTGCTTGGAAATCACCCTTGTATACTTATAGTTTAAGTGGAATATGTGAGTGGTAGTCTCAAGGTAATTCTCTTTGAATTGCTTTTATGCATGCACTATGTACTTGTTTGGCTTATCCTCTATGCAAATAATTAAGAAGAAAAAGTAAAATCCCAACTCTGTTAAGTGTGGCTCATATGCAAGTGGGAGAGAGATCCCACGTTAGTTAAGTTACAAAGCATAAATCTCATATGGGCTTATAAAAGGAGGCCATATGGGAGAAGTTATGTGTCCCATTTTGAAATATCTTTCACCCCCCATAATTGTAAGGTCTCACAAAAGGACCTCATAGTTTAAGGGCCTTTCAGTAAGGACCTTAAAGTTTGTAATATTTGTTTTTTCCCTTCTTTGTTTTGGATATTTGTAGTATTGTCCAATTATTTGGGTAATTACAGTTTGACCCAACTATTTGGGTAATTGTAGTTTGGCCCAATAGTTGTGGTATTTGTATTGTGGCCCAAAAGTTTGTAATTCTCTTTAAAGATAGTGGAAAGTTTCTTCAGCGGCGCCCGAGGACGTAGGTACTAATACCCAACCTCGTTAAATCCTGGTGTGTTTTCTATTTCTGCATTGTGGTTGATTGGTTGCCTCTTTAGTTGCTATTATATTCAATTATCTGGCATAGTTGTGGTTGTGCATTTTGGGTTGTTCGGTTGGTTATTTCTTCCGCTTGTTCATAACAATTGGTATCAGAGTCGAAGGTTTTGGGTAGTTAGTGGCTATTTCATTGAAGTACTTACTACTGTTTTGGGCTGTTGATTTTGGATTGCTAGTTATTGAATATAATAGTCTGTTTGGAGCTTGGTTATTGGTGATTTGTGTATCGAGCTTATTTGTGAGAGGTAGTTATGACATCATCGTCAACTGTACCTGAGAAGACAGTGACTGTGACAAATGCAAAAATAGATGTTGAAAAATTTGATGGCCGAAATAATTTCGGCTTATGGCAGAGTGAGGTGTTGGACGGGTTGTATCAGCAGGATTTGGATATTGTTCTGGAAGAAATAAAACCAGAAGATATCAGTGCAAGAGATTGGGACAGGCTTAATATAAAAGCTTGTGGGTTGATTCGCTCTTGCTTGTGTAGAGAACAAAAGTATCCGTTCACTAAGGAGACATCTGCAAGCAAATTATGGAAGGCGTTGGAGAACAAATATATGAAGAAAAGCAATGAGAATCGGCTGTATCTATTGAAGAGATTGTTCCGTCTCCAGTTGAAACCAGGTACGAGCATCAGTTCTCATATTGATGAGTTTAATAAGTTAATTACTGATTTGTTAAACTTAGATGAAACCTTCAAAGATGAAATTAAGGCTATGCTATTGATTGGCTCACTTTCGGATGAATTAGATCATTTGTGCATTACTCTTATCCATGGGAAAGATAAACTGTCTTTTGAAGAAGTCTGTTTTGCTTTGTTGAATTATGAAATTCGTAAGAAAGATCAAAGGGAACATAGGGATGAGTCAGTAGATGCATTGACAGTGAGAAGGCGTAGTCATAGTAGAAAACCAGGAAAAATGAGAAAATCTTGGTCGAGGGGTAGATTAGGAAAAGATGAGTGTGCCTTTTGTCATGAGAAAGGGCATTGGAAGAAAGATTGTCCTAAGTTGAAAAAGAAAGATAAGGGCAAGGCTATTTCTGATGCATGTGTTGTTGAGCGTGAGGATGATAGTGATTCAGATATACGTCTAATTGGCCACCCATCCACTTTTGGTTCTGATGAGTGGATTATTAATTTGGGTTGTACTTATCATATGTGTCTATATAGAGAATGGTTCTTTCAGTTTGAAGAGCTTGATTGTGGAGTTGTGTATATGGGCAATGATGATATTTGCCATACTGTTGGGATAGGTTCGATCCGATTGAGGAATCATGATGGACTGACTAGAGTTCTGACAGATGTTCGGTATGTACCAAAGTTGAAGAAGAATCTCATCTCTTTGGGAGCCTTGAATCTAAAGGCTGTGGTATATCTATTCGAGATGGTATTCTGAGGGTCACTTCAGGCGCTCTTGTGGTATTGAAAGGCACTAGGAGGAATAACTTGTATTACTATAATGGTAGTACGATTGTTGGATCAGTGGCTATGGTTTCTGATAATGATACAGATTCAGAGATCACGAGACTGTGGCATATGCGTTTGGGACATGCAGGTGAGAAAGCCTTATTCAGTTTGGTGAAACGAGGCTTATTGAAAGGTGCAAAGACCTGCAAGTTGGATTTTTGTGAGCATTGTGTTCTGGGAAAGCAAAAGAGAGTGAAATTTGGCACCGCTATTCATAATACCAAGGGTATTCTTGATTATGTTCACTCAGATGTGTGGGGACCTACTAAAACCGCATCAATGGGAGGTAGGCACTACTTTGTTACTTTTGTTGATGACTTTTCCAGAAGAACTTGGGTGTACTGTTTGAAATCAAAAGATGATGTACTTTATGTTTTCCTTAAGTGGAAAAAGATGATTGAGACACAAACTGGCAAGAAGATCAAGCATCTCAGAACAGATAATGGTGGTGAGTATTGCAGTGATCAGTTTTTGAAATTGTGTCGAAATGAAGGTATTGTACGTCATTTTACTGTTAGAGGTACACCGCAGCAGAATGGGGTGGCAGAACGCATGAACCGGACATTGCTGGAGAAAGTTCGGTGTATGTTGTCTAATGCTGGGTTAGGCAAAGAATTTTGGGCTGAGGCTATGACTTATGCGTGTCATCTCATTAATCGTCTACCTTCAGCTGCTATTAGTGATAGAACTCCATTAGAGGTATGGTCTGGACAACCTGTTTCTGATTATGATTCTTTACATGTTTTTGGTTCCACTGCATATTATCATATGAAAGAATCTAAGCTGGATCCTAGAGCCAAGAAAACGATTTTCTTGGGATTCACTTCAGGAGTAAAAGGATATCGTCTATGGTGTCCTAGTTCGAGGAAGATTGTATCCAGCCGAGATGTGACATTTGATGAGTCTTTAATGTTGAAGAAATCAGAAAACCAGACAAAGGTGAATGGTACTCCACAGCAGGTGGAGCATTTTGTAGATGTGGAGTCCCCATTTGGATAATCCTCATTGGCAGTCCCACATTAATTGGTTAAGGGAAGGTCATGGGGCTTATATATGGGAGGAGTTCCGCCACCTAATAGACTAGTCTTTTGGGCTGGATACTTGCTCCATATATGGTGGCCCATTTGTTGAAAAATTATTGTTGTACGCGACAGAAGCGGTCCGTAATAGAGCATACTCAGCAGCAAGTGGAGTTTGAAACGACGACATTGAACCCAGTTAGATCTGTTGAGACAGATGTTGATACTCCTGTGACAGAGGGAGATTTGGGAGATGATGGAGAGGGTTCTACTCAAGAACCTCAACAGCAACAAGAATCTATTGCAGTTAATAGGCCAAGACGTGAGATTCGCAGACCTGCTCGATTTGCTGATATGGTGGCCTATGCACTTCCAATTATAGATGCTGATGTTCCTTCCACTTATAGAGAGGCAGTCAGATGTTCTGAAGTTGATCAGTGGAAGACAGCTATGAGCGAAGAGATGCAGTCTCTTCAGAAGAATGAAACTTGGGAGCTAGCTCAACTACCGAAGGGTAAAAAGGTAATTGGGTGCAAATGGGTATATGCAAAGAAAGATGGATTTCCTGACAAGAATGACGTCCGCTACAAGGCAAGGTTGGTGGCTAAAGGCTACGCTCAGAGGGAAGGAATTGACTACAATGAGGTATTTTCTCCAGTTGTGAAACATTTTTCCATTAGAATTTTGTTGGCCTTGGTAGCTCAGATGAATATAGAACTAGTTCAATTAGATGTAAAAACTGCATTTTTACATGGTGACTTGGAAGAGGAAATCTATATGACTCAGCCAGAGGGATTCAAAGTTGCTGGTAAGGAAAATTTGGTATACAAACTGAAAAGATCGCTTTATGGTTTGAAGCAATCTCCAGACAGTGGTACAAGCGATTTGATCGGTTTATGATGGGTCAGAGGTACACAAGAAGCAAATTTGATAATTGTGTGTATTTTCGGAGGCTACGTGATGGTTCTTTCATTTATCTACTCTTGTATGTTGATGACATGTTGATAGCTTCGACGAATGTAGAAGAAATTACAAAGTTAAAGACTCAGCTGAATCGAGAGTTTGAGATGAAAGATTTGGGTGAAGCTAAGAAGATTCTAGGCATGGAGATTAGCAGAGATAGAGGGAGAAGCAAGATTTGTTTGACTCAGAAGCAGTATCTGAAGAAGGTATTACAGCGGTTTGGCATTACAGAACAGTCAAAACCTGTAAGTACCCACTTGCTCCTCATATGAAGCTCAGTGCATCTTTATCTCCTAGTACAGATGAGGAACGAGAGTATATGTCTCGAGTTCCGTATGCTAATACAGTTGGTAGCCTGATGTATGCTATGGTGTGTACGAGACCGACATTTCACATGCAGTTGAGTTGTGAGCAGGTATATGCATGATCCTGGTAAAGGACATTGGCAAGCAGTGAAATGGATTCTACGGTATTTGTTGAGAACCGTAGATGTTGTCTTAGTCTTTGAGAGAGATGATACATGTGGTCAGTATGCTATTGGTTATGTTGATTCAGATTATGCTGGTGATTTGGATAAACGTCGGTCGACAACCGGTTATGTGTTTACTCTTGCTAGAGCACCAGTGAGTTGGAAGTCTACTTTATAGTCTACAGTGGCTTTGTCTACTACGGAGGCAGAGTATATGGCTATGACAGAGGCTGTGAAGGAAGCTATTTGGTTACAGGGATTGCTGGATGAATTGGGAATTGGGCAGAAGAAGATTACTCTTTATTCTGACAGTCAGAGTGCTATCCACTTAGCGAAGAATCCAGTGTTCCATGTTCGTACGAAGCATATTGATGTTCGGTATCATTTTGTGCGGAAAATCATTGATGAAGGAAGAATCTTACTTCAGAAGATTAAGACTACCGAGAATCCCGCAGATATGTTGACTAAGGTTGTGACAGCAATCAAGTTCAGTCATTGTTTGGACTTGATCAACATTGTGCCTGTTTGACTGTGCCATTGGGCGCATTTGGAGGTGTTGCAATTGTGATAGAGAATGTGGAAAAAAGAAGAAATTTGTGGTGGGTCAGCATATTCGCCAAGGTGGAGATTTGTTAAGTGTGGCTCATATGCAAGTGGGAGAGAGATCCCACATTGGTTAAGTTACAAAGCATAAGTCTCATATGGGCTTATAAAAGGAGGCCATATGGGAGAAGTTATGTGTCCCATTTTGAAATATCTTTCACCCCTCATAATTGTAAGATCTCACAAAAAGACCTCATAGTTTAAGGGCCTTTCAGTAAGAACCTTATAGTTTGTAATATTTGCTTTTTCCCTTCTTTGTTTTAGGTATTTGTAGCATTGTCCAATTATTTGGGTAATTACAGTTTGACCCAACTATTTGGGTAATTGTAGTTTGGCCCAATAGTTGTGGTATTTGTATTGTGGTCCAAAAGTTTGTAATTCTCTTTGAAGATAGTGGAAAGTTTCTTCAGCGGCGCCCGAGGATGTAGATACTAATACCCAACCTCGTTAAATCCTGGTGTGTTTTCTATTTCTGCATTGTGGTTGATTGGTTGCCTCTTTAGTTGCTATTATATTCAATTATCTGGCATAGTTGTGGTTGTGCATTTTGGGTTGTTCGGTTGGTTATCGCTTCCGCTTGTTCATAACAAAATCCACATAAAATATACATTACCAATAATCGAGAGATGAATTGTGTTGAGCTTCTAATTAACGTGAGTTTCTTGATTATCTAAATCATAATATTGTAATGTGTTCCAATGATCGATAAACTGTTTATGACATTTCTCATGTGATTCTCGGTCTCTGCATGCTTAAGTTTCGAAAGCATGCGTGTTGTTTAATTTTTTTTTAATTAACTTGATTCCTAGTTAGAAATTGTTAGCAGATGATTAAAAATAAATATAAACATCTAGGTTACATTAATTAATTAAACATGTACCGCTGGCTAAATAAGGGTGTCCTCGAGACTATTATGATTTGGGTCTTTTGCCAATCTTTTATATATACTGGTGGGATTTTTATGACAAAGTTTGACACAAATTGTTAATCAAATTTTTAATAATTATTTTTACATAGTTTAATAGTTAAAGTATTTGATAAGTTATTATCGTTAAATATAATTTTTTTAATTTTAAATCTCAACTATTAATTCAAATAAGGTAAATAACTAAAAATATACATTTAAATTATTAAATAAGAAATCTTAACTTCTATTTAACAATTAGAAAATAGGCGATAATAAATCTTTATATGTTCAATAGATTGGCATCCCCGTTGCATTGGTTCATTGGCAAAACTTGATACTCAAGGCGTGTGGACACACAGTCCTGGGTTCGTAATCTCGGGACCTAGCATTCGGATGCATGTAGCATCCTAGTGGAATAGTTAGGGAGGGCCCAAACCGACGAACATTTAAAAAAAAAAAAAAAAAAGGTGGCACCACTTTAGGTGTGGGGGGCCATGGCTACTCAAGTCTAAATTCTAAATTCTAATATTTGAATATTCCTTTCCCACCCACAGCCCAAACCTAAACTATTATAACAATCAAGTATCATGTTTGACACCCTCATATCCATCACATTTACAAATTACAAAGTGAACAATTCTAGGTCAACAACTTATTTATAACAAACTTAGCGAAAATTACCCTTGCAACCTGAAGAGTTGAATATAAATAAAAATTAGCTAGTTAATCGTCTAACTAATTGTTGTCTTAATTTATATTCTATCTTTTGACAATCCTTTACTTTGTAAATCTCTTTTTTTTTTTCTACTTTTACTATATTTTGATACTAGATCACCATGATATTTTAATTCTTTTATTATTCATTTATTAGATTTTGTGACTTAATTGAAGGATAAAAAATTATATTTGTGCGGACCTCATTTAACAAATTGTCATCCCAATAATATAATTTCAAGTTTCAAAATTAGAATTAAATATATCTAACATAACAATTTCTTAAAGTATAAATTACTAATTTTTTATCTTAAATGATAACCATCAAAAGCAAAAAAAGACACCAGCAAAAGAATCTTCTTTTTTTTTTTTACGGGAAATAAAGATGACAATATAATAATATAATTTCAAGTTTCAATATTAAAATTAAATGCATCTAACATCACAATTTCTTCAAGCATAAATTACTTTTTTTTTTAAAAAAATGATAACTATCTAAAGGGGAAAAGAAAACCTGCAAAAGATTTTTTTTTTTTTACCAGGAAATAAAGATGACAATATAATAAAATAATTTCAAGTTTCAATATTAAAATTAACTATATCTAACATCACAATTTCTTAAAGTATAAATTACTATTTTTTTTTTAAATGATAACCATCAAAAGGGGTAAAGAAAACCTGCAAAATATTTTTTTTTTTACAGGAAATAAAGTTGACAACAATCAAAAGTTAAAAATAACTTAAAACATCCAATAATAAGAAACATACCAAAAAAAAAATGTATATACTTTGAGATAAATTACAACAAGATTCCTTATATTTCAAAAATTCACAAAAATAATTAAAAGTTAATTATAGCCTCCCACCCTATCCAGCACAAGCCCAAAGCTGACAGGACAAATTACCATCCACAATTAAACCCTGATCATAGTATAAAATTATGATATAAGAATTGATTCAAGGGTAATTCTATAACCCAACATTAGTCCCTGATAACAACTTAATTGTTGCCTTATTCTGTCTTTTGACAATCCTTTACTTTGTAAATCTCTTTTTTTTTTTTTCTACTTACTATATTTTGATACTAGATCACCATGATATTTTAATTCTTTTATCATTCATTTATTAGATTTTGTGAATTAATTGAAGGATAAACAATTATATTTTTGCGGACAACAAATTGTCATCCCAGTAATATAATTTCACTACAAAAAATAGTCTCATGTGCGTCGCCTATTTGCAGCGGCATTAAGAGCGGCCGTAAATGACACGACACCTGTACCTCAAATAAGGCAGCAATTCCCCTGACGCAGATGAGATATTCGCAAATAAGGCAGCAATCGTAGAAATCAATTTCGCAGATTGATTGGTTTCCTCCTCTCCCGCTTCCTCCATTTCAATCTCAACTACGTTTCTTCTAATCTTGATTAAGGTTTCCATTTCCATCTCAATTGCTTCTCTTCCACTTCCTCCATTTCCATCAAAACTGCATTTTCTTGTCTTTCATTGTTTCCTAGATTAGGGTTTTACTAACTGAAACTTTTTAGCAAAAGAGCACGACAATTGTAGATCCATTCAACACCACCGGAGGTGCTACACGGGGGCACATCAATCATCGATCCCTTCATAAGCAATTACCTGTCTGATCCTGTTCGTGGAGCTATCAAAGTTTCTGACCAACTGTCTGATATCTCTGTGCCCAGAGTTACGTCAATCCAGTAGTTAGATTTGTCAATCTAGAGTTTCTTACTCCATTTTTGTCGATTTTTTCTCAGGTAATTATAATATCATTTGATTTTCTTCTGTTTTTAATTGTTTATTTTTGCTCTTTAATCTACTCAATTTTTATCGGTTGCTTGTCATTTCACTGGAGCCTTATATTCTTTATCATGCACAGCCACAAAATAAGGTAAATCAATATCTATTAAGACTTAAAAATTCTCTTGTCTTCTTGAATACAGCTTCAGAAATCACAAAGGTTCTTTTCATTGTAACAGCAGGAACCATGACATCCCCCTTCTTTTGTTGAGCCAAAAGAGCTTTGACTTATGGATTTCAGAATATATGTGTTAAAATCGATTTAGATCATCAAAGATTGCTTACATTAATCACCCGTAATCATAGTACTCATAATTTGCATATCCTGTTTTTCATTTTGAATAGTTAAGTTTAGGCCACATCCAGCTTGTTGCGCTAACTAGATGGATGCCGGTTAAATTGCCGAACAATTATTATGATTATGCAAAGGCTTTAGAGTGGAGTATTCCTTACTTCAATCTCCCATGGGGAAAAAAGCATGTTCCTCCGGTCAATGGGAGCTCAAAGTTTAATGAGCAAGCAAACGAGGTGAATTTGGACAAAGCTGCTGACATGGTACAGAGGCATAGGTAGTCTGGCAGGCAACTTTTTGCTAAGAGCTCCTCGGTTATGGTAAATAATCATTTCTTCTACTTGTTTATATCTTCTCCTGTCCTGTAATTCCTAATCCAATGTATTGAATACATGCAGAGTGAGCGTGCAAAAATTGGCCGATCAGAATATTTGGAATCTGAGGAGGAAGATGGGTACGTAATAGGATGTTCTTTCTATCTTTCAAGCAAAGCTTTTCGTTGCTTATGGATTAAGATATTATGGAAATGCCATAAACATTTATATGCACATTGGATTAGGAATAGCTGTTGTTGTGAATTCCATTACAGGAAGGTGAGAGTTTTCAACAATTTGCTCTCTTTTTCAATCCTTTTGTTGCTATTCTCGTAAAGCTTCTTTTCTCTGATTGTGGTGGCATCATGAGTCTTTGTTTGTGTCTTACTTGTTTATGACATTCTGTTTCCCTTGCACTATTTGTTTGATCTGTTGATATGGAAATTGAGATGCTTATGTTGGGGTTTCTTCACTTACTTTCTTGAATGTTGTGCCTTTTGGTTTTTGTTTGCTTTGTTCGCAAAAAGTGAATGTTTGGAAAAACTTTGCTAGCATTGGTCTTGTAGTAAGCGTGAGAATTGTGCATTAATGAAACTGCATTTTGTTTCTCTCATATGCTCAATGAATAGATTGTTTTTGGACATCTGAAATAGGAAAAAGCATGGCCAACGATCTTAATACTGAATTGTCCAAAAAAAGTGACCTTTTTGGACTTAAGGTCTGGGAAGTAATTGGAATTTCTGTTGCATTGTTCATAATAATTATCCTCTCAGTCTTGTCCTTTTGTTTAACTCCACGGAAGAAATCAAGGACAGCTAGAAACAACCTTCCTGTTAGCCAAATACTAACTGTTTCAAAGGAAATTAAGGAAGTGAGGGTGGAGCAAGTTTCAACCAGTGATTTCATGCCTCGTGATGGTATTTTTCTCACCATTCATGACAAATCCAGTGACAAAGAGTCTGATAAGGTTTTGGTTCATCTAGGTATGGGCAAAGGCAAGAATGGTGACCTTTAGGTAAGTATTTCTTCAAATACAGGACAAAACTTTTTTCGATAAAATTTTGTTTCTTTCACCTTTTTTTGCTCTGTTTCTTACTTATAAGGTCCTTTTCCCCCTCCCAAAATGTTACAGATATGTGGCTCCTGAGTTTGCAAATACTGGCCTATTGAATGAAAAAAGTGATGTCTACAGCTTTGGGGTTGTCCTTTTGGAAGCAATTACTGGAAGAGATCCTGTGGACTATGGTCGTCCTACCCATGAGGTATGTAATAATTATGCATAGTCACATAATTTATTTAGCTGCTAAAATTATACTTTTCTAATTATAGTTATTTATCATCAATAAAGTGAAGCAACTTAAGTTGACCATGGTAGTTACCATATTGTCACGAGCTTAGAGGTTTGCGCAGCTGCTCGTGCGGCACTTAGGCAACTTGACTCCGAAAGTTGCTAAGTAAGCCTTCATGCTAGTCTTCTCGCTCAAGGAGAAGAGAGGATCGTTGAGCCGAAGAGCCTGTAGCCAAAGAAGAGAAGAGATGGAGACAAAAATTGCTAAGCAAAAGAGCTTTGTATTAAAGTAGAGAGCTTTACAATGCTTGTATTTCTGTGGATTGTTGTGGATGATTTACAAATGAGCTTGGAGGGGTTTATATAGGGAACCATCTCTCAAATGAATGGCCTAGATCTAATGCATCTAGTGGTCCTAATTCATCCTTATCTAGATATGTACAAAAATAGATAAATACAAAAGAATATTCTTATATTATCCTATCTTGCTAGAGTATTCTAGAAGACGGGCTTGGGCTTGCAACTTTCTAGAAGTCAGGCCAAGCCTTACACATAAATGAGCTTTCTAGCAAGTAAATTGGGCGGGTTGTTACATCCTCCCCCACCTAATTCCACGAGTCCTCAGTGCGCTCTCGTCCTTAGCATTGGATGTGCTCGCTAAATTGTCACAAGGTGTCTTCGCGTTCCCAACTTGCCTCACTATCCAGATGGTTTTTCCACCTTACCAAGTATTCGGTGTATGGTGGAATTCCCTTCCTTCGTATAACTCGATCCGCAAGGATGTATTGCACGTCCTTGTTGAATGCAGTGACTGTGGCTGTGGTTGCTCTCTTTGACTCGCTTCTGCTTGGATCTTCCTTGTCCTTATGATAGGGCTTGAGGAAGCTGACATGGAAGACCGGATGGATCTTGAGGTTAGAGGGCAATCTAACCTTGTAGGAGACTTCACCCACTTGCTTGAGAATTGGGAAGAGACCTTCATATTTTCGCACCAACCCTTTGTGCACTTTGCAAAGTGATTTAAACTATTGGGGTAGGAGCTTGATGAGTACTAAGTCCCCCTCTTGGAATGTGAGGTGTCGTCTCTTGGTGTCCGCCCACGTCTTCATCCGTTTGGCAGCCTTGTCCAAGCATGCTCTTGTAATATCGGCTTGCTCATGCCATTCTTTTGCAAGCTTGTAGGCCGCTGGACTCTTCCCCTCATTTGCCAACTTCAATAAGTTATTGTTAGCTATGAGGTTACGCTCTAGGCCTTGTTTGATGCCGTCGATGAGCACACTTTGTGGATGACTCATGCTCGAAGTGGCGAGTTTTGCCTTGCGACTTGGGGCGTTAGCCACAACATTTGCCTTGCCCGCTTTATACTTGAGCGAGTCTTGGAGTTGTTTATCTAACTCTGCAAGTTTGGGTGGTGCCATGCAACAAGGCACCATGGCTGGAGGCTTGGCATCAAGCTTCAACTAGATTTGATGGTTGACTTCCCGTCGTGAAGGCAACTTCTTTGGGAACTCTCGAGGCTTCACATCCTTATATTTCTCAAGGATGGCCCGAATTTTGCTTGGCATTGGGTCCTCGACAATGGCAACATCCTCACCAATGTTTTGTTCCCGAACGGTGGTAAGAAAACTTGGATCCATCTTTGTTCCCCGTTTGAGTTGTAGTGTGGAGAATGTTTTACCTTCAACCTTTGCTACGCGTTCCACCTTGACCATGCATGCATGACTCCCATCGAGTATGTTGAGGGAGTTAGAAGATGGTATGTGGAAGGCATGAACTTGGTCGAAGAATTCCATTCCAAGCATTACTTGAAAGTCATCCATGGGGAAGATGGAGAAATCAAGCTTACCGTTCCATGTGTCCAGTTGTACCGTCGTTGCCTTGGACACTCCCAATATTGCTTTGGCGGGTGAGTTTACCGCCTTGATTGTGCCTCCTCTATTGACATATTTGAGGCCTAACCGTTTGGCCTCATCTTTGGAAATGAAGTTATGCGTGGCTCCTGTATCAAGCGTCGCACGCACATCCTTGCCATTGATGGTGGCACTTACATACATTAGACCTTTTTGAACATGGGTGGGTCTTTTAAGTGCGTCAATGGTACGGAGAGAACCCATCTCCGCTTGTGGTTCCTCAACTTGTACGCCCTCATGTTGAGCAGCTAGGGCGTTGAGGGTCTTCCTCTTTGGACAATCCCGAGCCCAATGAGGACCATCACAAATAAAGCAAGGACTTTTAGGTTTGGGGGTATCGGACTTACCTTTGTTGGGTGTGTCACGCTTGTCTCCCCCGGATGGTTTTCGTGCACCACCTTCCTTTTGAGCATGTTCCTTCTTGGTATTCTACTCCCCCCCACCTTTCCTTTGGTTGGTCTTCCTCTCTTTGGATTAGGATGTGTAATCAATGAGGGATTCGGCCACGGCTATGGCATCATCAAGATTCTGCATACCGCGCCTTTCAAGCTCAACCCTCGCCCAATCTTTGAGTCCGTCGAGAAAGTAGAAGAGAGAATCCTTCTCGGACATGTCCTCGATCTCGAGGATAATGGTAGTGTACTCTTTGATGTACTCACGGATTGTGTCATCTTGCTTCAAACGGTGAAGGCGACCCTTTGCCTCCTTCTCGGTATTGCTAGGAGAGAAGTGCTTCCGAAGCTCTCTCTTGAAATCCTCCCATATGCGAAGGGATAAGATGTCTCTGCCCACGTCACCATGCTTGCGACGCCACCACAATTGGGCTGCATCTCGAAGGAATATGGGTGCAATACCAATCCTCGAAGTGTCATCATTGACATGTTTGGCTTCGAAGTACTGCTCCAAGCCGAATAGGAAGTTCTCAACTTCCGTGGCATTGCGAGTGCCATTGTATGTGGCGGGAGTAGGCACGTGCATGGTTCTTAGCCCACTTGGGTAAGAGGGATTACCATGGTCACATTGATGCTTCTCCCATTTCGTGCGAGATTCCTCCACTTCGTCACGGATTGCTCGCAACTCATGCTCCACAAAAGTCCGCAAGCCCACGAGCTCTCGTGTAAGGTTGTGCAACTCCTTCTCATAGGCGTTGCTAAACTCAAGGATGTTGGACTTCGCTGCTTGGGTGATCTCTCCATAATCCGTCTCTAGGCCTTCGAGACAATCGATGAGGCCTTCGATTGCATTGTCCATTCCCGAGAGTGCTTGCTCCAAGCGAGCAACACGAGGTTCTAAAGACTCCATGGGTGAAGCTTTGGACTTGCCTCGTTTTCCTTGTGCTCGTGGTTGAGGTTGCTCCTCTCGTCCACGAACTTCCTCCATGGTCACTTCAAGGTCGGATGCCATACTCTTGTGCTCGAATTGTGCTCTGATACCATATTGTCACGAGCTTAGAGGTTTGCGCAACTGCTCGTGCGGCACTTAGGTAACTTGACTCCGAAAATTGTAAAGTAAGCCTTCATGCTAGTCTTCTCGCTCAAGGAGAAGAGAGGATCGTTGAGCCGAAGAGCCTATAGGCAAAGAAGAGAAGAGATGGAGACAAAAATTGCTAAGTAAAAGAGCTTTGTATTAAAGTAGAGAGCTTTACAATGCTTATATTTCTGTGGATTATTGTGGATGATTTACAAATGAGCTTGGAGGGGTTTATATAGGGAACCACCTCTCAAATGAATGGCCTAGATCTAATGCATCTAATGGTCCTAATTCATCCTTATCTAGATAGGTACAAAAATAGATAAGTACAAAAGAATATTCTTTTATTATCCTATCTTGCTAGAGTATTCTAGAAGACGGGCTTGGGCTTGCAACTTTCTAGAAGCCAGGCCAAGCCTTACACATAAATGGGCTCTCTAGCAAGTAAATTGGACGGGTCGTTACAATATGCTGCAAAATATTTATTTAATTGATATCACATGTCCAGCATCTATTAGAACTATAAATTTTCTGTGGCCAATTCAAGTACAAAATTAACTTAGTCTTTGTTAGATTGCTTTGGCTCTGTTCGCAGGAGTACTTGGCTCTTCTCTATGTGATTTGATGACAAGTATGCTCACCTGACGTAGCTGATACTTCTTTACTCTAGTCTTTCTAATATTAGGTGAATTTAATAATCGAAACTTAAGGCAATACAACCATACTATTAGTCAAATTCGGGATTGCTCCAATTCCATTGATCAGTGTTGTACATTCTATTCATGAAGTTTTATCAGATTTTACATGCTGCAGTTTCTGGAAGGCTGTGCAGTCAGAAATCCAAATTAACCTTCTTATTGTGGATTCATTTTTTGTTATTAATTATTTTGATTATTAATTTGACCCGATGTACTTGCATTGCACATAAACACACATTATTTTGACTCATAATTTTGGCAATAATATATATAGGTCTTCGGCTGCTACCAATTTATTAAAAATCTCTTTAATTTAATCTGGTTTGCTTGCTAGTATCTTTGAAAACAGTTTTGGTAGATTCTCTTTGTCCTAGTCTGATCATAGGCTTTTTTTTTTTGGTTAATCTATTGTAGGGTAATTTTGTTGCGAAAGCCACAAACCCTTTGCCGAACTTCAAAGCAATTGGGAAGCGCATCATCAGAATCCAGATTGCTCAAGTGGAAAGGTCGAAAATATAACCGAAACAGTTGTTCTATCTTTTGATTACGAATCTCTGTAACATATATATATATATATATATATATATATATATATATATATATATATATATTCTTTTTCTAGTTTAGTTGGCTTGTAACTTGAATTTAGATTTTGGAGGAATTAATAGTCTTGCATGTGAATTGAATTGGGCTTGTTTCTTCATGTGAATTGGATTATTTTTTTTTTTTTGGTAGGAAACACCAAAGCTTTATTGCTCTTATAGGCAATAAGAAAAAAACTGTCAAGGTTATAGCCTTGAAACAATTACAGCCTAACTAAGAAGCACAGCAGTTCTTTGCCTGCTGATAACCAATAGGAATCCTCTTCTATCAATTACATACTCTGAACCTTCTGAATAAGACTATACAAAGAATCTAAAGGATTTACATTGCTGTATTTAAACAGTATACTGTATCTTATACTATTAATAGTTGTATCTACATTAGGTGCCTTGTTTTCAAAGATTGTTTTATTCCTGGTCTTCCATATGTGATAAGCTGTAGCAGCCAGCACCACTCTTGCTCTTACCAGAGGCCTTCCTGCAAAACCAACTCACTAGTCTGTTCCAGCTCCTGCTTCTGGGATTTAAATTGCAGGCAGTGAATATTCTGGACCAAACATTTGTAGTAAAAGGACAAGAGTAAAAACAATGATCAATTGTCTCTTTGCCTTGACTACATAAGACATAACTTTCAGTATCCACTACTCCCCATTTAAACATTAAATCTTTAGTCTTGACTCTTTTCTTTAGGATTAGCCAAAGGATGAAACTGAATTTAGGAATTCTGCCTTTACCCCAAACCAGTTTAGCCCAGAAGACAGATTCCTTATGCTACCGAATGTGATGCCATGCACTAGCTATTGTCATCCTCCCTCGCTTATTACCTTTCCACTGAATTAGATCATTTCCTCTTTTGGATGTAGGGATAGCAGTAGAAATGTATCTCCAGGCTTCTTCAATATATTGTGATGAAGCTCTTGGCAAATTCCAAACTCCATCTTGAAGGCAGTCACCTACTACAGCATACTTAGGAATGCCCGACCCTTCAATTGTAATCTCAGTGAATTTCTCAGCAACTTTCTTATTTTCAACCCAAGGATCCAGCCAAAATCTGACTTGCTTTCCATCTCCAATGCTATAGTGTATTAAATTCTTAACATACTTTCGATTATGAAGAATTCCCCTCCAAATCCAACTTGATTTGTTATTTGCATTAATACTCCACACTGAAGCATTCCTGATTTTATTTGCTCTAATCCATTTAGCCCACAAGCTGTTATTATCAGTCAGCAGCTTCCATAAGTTCTTGGAAACAGCAGCTCTGTTCCAGGCCTCAATGCATTTTAAACCCAGGCCTCCTTCAGAAATTGGGCAACAGATGTCTTTCCAAGCTATAGGGCTTCTTTTGACATACTCAGCTGACCCACTCCACAGGAAATTCTTGCAAATTCTATTTATTTCTTTAATAACAGCTTTCGGCAGTATGAATATGCAGGCCCAGAAAATGTGGATGCTATGTAGGACTGACTGGATTAACTATCTTCTTCCTGCAAAAGACAAAAATCTAGATGACCAGAGATTAATTCTAGCCATAATCTTGTCAATAATACTGCTGCAATCATTTTTAGAGAGTCTGGAAGCAATCAGAGGCACTCCCAGATATCTCATAGGAAATTTTCCTTCTTCAAAACCTACTTGAGCTAGGATCTCTTGTTTTATGATCATAGGCACATTATTAAAGAATATCTGACTCTTGTTCTGATTAATAGACAGTCCTGAAACTTGTTCAAAATCAGTCATCACCTGAGTCAAGTGCTTTACAGAGAATCTATCACCTCCACAGAACATCAACAGATCATCTGCAAACAGTAAATGATTGATCTGCATATCCTTACAACCCTGATAATATTTGAAAGAGGAGTTTGTATTCTGCTGTAAAGTCCTAGATAGATATTCCATACACAATACAAACAGTAAAGGGGACATGGGATCTCCTTGCCTCAGACCCTTTGTGATAAACGCATGAAAGTACACTCTTAAGTATAAATAATTAATGCTAATTGGACAGTATTATAAAGCTTTTATGATATTTTAGCATAATTATTTTGCTTATGCCTCTTTTACATTTGTTTCATTTCTTTGCATTTTCTTTAGTCTTTATCTTGAAATAAAGTATTGTCCTTAAATTGTGATTAATGGAAATCATTTTTTCAGGTTTAATAAAATGGACACAACTCTCAATCTATAGATCAAAATGGAGAGATTATTGAACCTGGAGCAACATGTCTCAATTTTACACAAAGTTGAAGAACAATCAAAAGCCCAAATCCAACATTTGATGGGCCGAAATTGAGACACAACAAAACCAAATTGTAGTTGTTTCTCAGCCCAACCCATGTCCAGTATTTGGGCCATATCTCAGAGAATACTTGTCCAAATTGCATGAATCTGGTGGCCCTGGAAAGCTGAGACAAAATCCTATAACTTTCATGTTTTCCACAAAGCCCAATTCGGTCCATTTGGTGGTCAAAAATCAGCTGCAAGTTGGTGGCCGACATTGTGGAAAAATTGATGGAAGTTTGGTGTAATAGTTCCATTTCATCACCTATTTAAGGACAACTTGAGGAATTGAATGTGGGGAGAGAAAAAAATCATTTGAGTTCACATTTTATCATTGTATATTGCAATTCTCTCTTGTATTTTCTCTTTAGAAATGATAAGAATGAATTGTAAGTTATGCTATAACTCTTGGTAAGGCTAGAGATGAACTTGTATGTGTAGTTTATCTATTTCTCCACTTTCATTCTACCTCAAGGGCTATAAAGATTGTAGGTTTGTTTATGTGTTAAACTCTTTCTCATCTTGTGATTTTTTTTAATCCAGAAATTATAATTCTCAATTTCATATAAATTCAGTCATGCTTTCTTTATGTGATTCATGTTGAATTATAATTGTTACTGGTAGTTTCGTTTTATGAGTTAATCCTTTACTACAATATTGTCATGTGATATATTGTCGCTCTTGGATAAATTGTAAGGATGAATGTTGTCGGTAAATATTGCTTGTAAAGAGTTTATGCATATCAAATACATGTGTTTATCATTTATGCTATACTATACATATTTTCCGATTGATTGTTTGGGATGTAAAACTTTCAATTGAGTTATAATTATTAAATCAAAGTGGAGATTAGATTTACAAAACATATAAGTGATTCTCGATGCCTTACTACTTAATTACCATCGATTGTTTCCAATTATTAAACATTGTATTTTCTTTAGAACCAATCACTTCAAAGTTAAATTTTATATCTTTATTATCTTTTATATTTTTTGTTTTACTAACCTCTTTTATCAAAGGCCTCCTTGTGGATTCGACACCTCAACGTATACTACAATAACCGCGGTATATTTTGGTCGTAACCAAAAATTGACGCCGTTGCTGGAGAGGTAAAATGGACGAAAGACGGTTTGTATTTTTTATTTCCTTTTCTTTTTTTTTTGGCCTAACTTGGAATAATTTGCCTAATTTTCCTAACTTTGACTAATTTGCCTAATTTTCCTAACTTTGACTAATTTGCCTAATTTTTCTAACTTTGACTAACCTTATTCCTTTTACTTTTCAAAGGTCGGCTTTGCCGCCTTGCTCCTTTTACTTTTCAAAGGTCGGCTTTGCCGCCTTGTTTCTTTTACTTGTTAAAGGTCGGCTTTGCCGCCTTATTTCTTTTACTTGTTAAAGGTCGGTAAAAGGTCGGCTTTGCCACCTTGTTTCTTTTACTTGTTAAAGGTCGGCTTTGCCGCCTTATTTCTTTTACTTGTTAAAGGTCGGCTTTGCCACCTTGTTTCATTTACTTGTTAAAGGACGGCTTTGCCACCTTATTTGTTTTATTATTATTATTATTATTTTACTTGTTAAAGGTCGGCTTTGCCGCCTTATTTCTTTTACATGTTAAAGGACGCCTTTGCCACATTGTTTGTTTTATTATTATTATTGTTGTTATTACTTGTTAAAGGTCGGCTTTGCCGCCTTATTTCTTTTACTTGTTATTTGTTTTATTTTTTTTATCTTCTATATATACTTGTCAAAGGTTGGCTTTGCCACCTTGTTTGTTTTATTATTATTGTTGTTATTATTCTCTCTAACTTTTGTTATCTTATTGCTTTTTGACTTTATTTGAGAACTTTCTTGTGTAAAAAAAAAATAAAAAAAAAAACAAAAAGAGAGACAAATTGTGAGTGATATATGAAGCAATCTAGAGACAAACGAGGGAGATTTATGAAAAAATCAGAACTAGAACCACAACAAGATTTTGCAACCGAAGAAAAATCAATTCTTGGTTCATCTTCATCTTCTAATTCTGATACAATGAGCCAACATGAGGACAACCCCGTTAAAACTCTAAAAGATTACTTGCATCCTACCCGCACAGCCACACCATCATGTATCATATTTCCACCTAATACACCAAAATTGGACTTTCACCCTGGGATGATACATCTTTTACCAACTTTTCATGGTTTAGATAGTGAAAACCCGTATGTGCATGTTAGAGAATTTGAAGAAGTAGTGGGCACCTTTCATAGTCAGGCCAATGCCATAGATTCTGTCAGGTTAAAATTTTTCCTTTTTTCTCTAAAAGACAGGGCAAAGAGTTGGCTATACTCTTTAAGGCCGAGATCCATAGGAACTTGGACAGAAATGACCAAAGTGTTTTTTAACAAATATTTTCCACAACATAAGACTAACGGCCTGAAAAGACAAATTTCCTCTTTCTCCCAAAAAGATAGTGAAACCTTGTACCAAACTTGGGAGAGATTTAAAGAGTTGTTAAACATGTGTCCTCATCATGGGTATGAAAATTGGCGCTTGGTTAGTTACTTCTATGAGGGACTAACAATTAGGGAGCGCCAATTTGTTGAGATGATGTGCAACGGGGAGTTTCTTCAAAAAGACCCTGAGGAAGCCTTAGAATTCCTCAAAGACTTAGCTGAAAAAGCCCACACATGGACTGGACCTAGTGCTACAGATAGCACAAATAGGTCACGATCTAGTGGAATTTATCATCTTAGGGAAGAGGACAACCTTAAAGCCCAATTAGAAGTCTTAACTAGGGAATTGGAAGTCTTGAAAACCAAAGATAGGAAGGTCACCCATACAGTTGCTAAAGTTGAATCACAAGATCCATGTTTTATTTGTGGAGGGGTGGAACACTTAGCTCAGGATTGTCCAACTTACAGTGAGATAAGAGGGGTGTACGAGGAACAATGTAACGCCTTAGGGATGTACAAAAAGCCTTATTCACCCTATTCTGAAACCTATAACCCTAGCTGGAGAAACCACCCAAACTTTAGTTGGAAATCTAACCCCCAAAACAACAACCAATGGAAACAGGAACAACAACCACCCAAGTCTTATCAAGCACCTCAATACAATGCACCAGAAGTTAGGAATTCCTTAGAGGACACCTTACAAGCATTTATAGAGGCCCAAAATAAGACGAACCAAAAATTTGAAACAGTTCTTACACAAGTGGTGGAAGAGAACAAGGAGATCAAAAGTCAAATCACTAAGCTAACTAGTGCTTTGACCATACAAGAGCGAGGTAAGTTTCCATCTCAAACTCAATCTAATCCAAAAGGGCAACACATTGCACAAGCCTCTACTTCTGACACACAAAATCTCAAAGAGGTAAATGCCATCACTACTCGAAGTGGTAAGATCTTAAATGAGCCTACATTGCCAATCAACACTACCATGGAAAACAAAGATGTTCTCCCACAAAAGGAGGACATTTTTTAGAAAGAACTTGAAAAGAAATTTTCGATTCCAGTGCCTTTTCCCCAAGCTCTCAGATCTAATGGGAAAAACTCGAAAGTTCAAGGTGAGATTCTAGAACACTTAAAACAAGTTAAGATTAATCTTCCCTTGTTGCATGTAATCAAACAGGTTCCGGCTTACGCCAAAGTTATCAAGGATCTATGCACCATCAAAAGAAAGCACCATGTCAAGAAGACTGCATTCTTGACGGAACAGGTAAGTGCAGTCATTGAACAGAAAACCCCACCCAAGTACAAAGATCCAGGGTGTCCTACAATTTCCTTGCCAGATTGGGACACATGAAATCAGTCAAGCATTGTTAGACTTGGGAGCAAGTGTCAATCTCATGCCCTATTCGGTTTACTTACAATTAGGACTTGGAGAGATCAAACCCACATCCGTAGTTCTACAATTGGCCGACCGATCAGTCAAGAAACCACGGGGAATAGTGGAAGATGTTTTATTACAGATTGATAAATTTTATTACCCTGTTGATTTTCTTGTTTTGGATACTCAGTCTGTGGTTAATATGGAGTCCAAAATTTCTCTTATTTTAGGGAGACCTTTTCTTGCCACTGCTAATGCTTTTATTAATTGCAGGAACGGTCTCATGAAATTGTCATTTGGTAATATGACTCTTGAGGTGAATATTTTTCATATTGGAAAGCAACCACGAGAGGAGGACGATTGCTACCATTCATATATGATTGACACACTTATCTCAGAGGAGGCTTATAGAAAACAGGATTTTGACTCTTTAGACTACCTTCTTGATTCTGAATTTGAAGATTTATTTTATCCTGATGATACAACTAATGTGTTTGGTGTTTTTGACTCACAGGATAAAAGGACTCGATTTTGGCAACCACGCTTTGAAGAATTGCCTCGTGGAAGAGAGAAGCCAAAACCCTCTAACTTAGAGGCTCCAAAAGTTGAACTTTCTCCATTGCCCAAAGGTTTGAAGCACGTTTTCTTGGGAGCAGGTGATACCTTTCCTGTTATTATTTCTTCAGAACTTAGTGTTGAACAAGATGAAAAATTGATAAACTTGTTAAAAGAACATAAGTCTGCACTAGGATGGACTATAGCTGATATTAAAGGTATTTCTCCATTAATATGCTCCCATAGAATCCATCTAGAGGAAGGTACCCAACCTCGTAGAGACCCCCAAAGAAGACTTAATCCAACAATGAAAGGAGTGGTAAAGAAAGAAGTCTTAAAACTATTAGATGCAGGTATAATCTATCCAATATCTGATAGTCAATGGGTAAGTCCAACACAGGTAGTGCCCAAGAAATCTGGAGTAACTGTAGTTCAAAATGATAAAGGAGTGTCTGTTCCAACTAGAGTAGTAACCGGATGGCGGATGTGCATTGATTATAGGAAATTAAACACAGCCACCCGAAAAGACTACTTTTCATTGCCTTTTATTGACCAAATTTTGGAACGTGTAGCTGGTCATCCCTTTTATTGCTTTCTCGATGGGTACTCAGGATATTACCAGATAGAGATAGCTCTAGAGGATCAGGATAAGACTACCTTCACATGCCCTTTTGGTACTTATGCTTTTCGTAGGATGCCATTTGTATTATGTAATGCACCAGCTACTTTTCAACGTTGCATGCTTAGTATTTTCTCAGACATGGTTGAAAAATGCATGGAGGTTTTTATGGATGATTTGACTGTTTTTGGTAACTTTTTTGATTCATGTCTACTTAACTTAAAATCTGTTTTGAATAGGTGTGAAGAAAAAGGACTTGTGCTTAATTGGGAAAAATGTCATTTCATGGTGTCTTCTGGGATTGTTTTGGGACACATTATTTCAGAAAGAGGAATGGAGGTTGACAAGGCTAAGATCGAGTTGATCTCTAAATTACCTACACCTAAAACGATAAAAGATGTCCGATCTTTTCTAGGGCATGCTGGTTTTTATAGGAGGTTTATACAAAATTTTTCTTCTATATCTAGACCATTGTGTAACCTCTTATTGAAAGATGCTGAATTTGTGTAGAATCAAGCTTGTGAGGACGCATTTCAGACATTAATTGCCAAACTTACCACTGCCCCTATTATGCAGTCACCTGATTGGAGCCTTCCATTTGAGATTATGTGTGATGCCAGTAACTATGCTGTAGGAGCAGTCCTTGGTCAAAGAAGGGAGGGCAAACCCTTTGTTGTTTACTATGCTAGTAGAACCTTAAATGATGCTCAAATGAATTATTCTACTACTGAAAAGGAACTATTAGCTGTTGTTTTTGCCTTGGACAAATTTTCGTTCTTATTTAATTGGTTCACCTATTACTGTGTTTACTGACCATGCAGCTCTGAAGTACCTTTTTTCTAAAAAGGATGCTAAGGCCCGTCTAATTAGATGGATTCTTCTTTTGCAGGAATTTGATCTAACCATTAAGGACAAGAAGGGCGTCGAAAATGTTGTAGCAGATCATTTGTCCCGTCTTGAGTTCCATGATTCCACTAATGTCCAACCCATTCAAGATGATTTCCCTGATGAACATCTTTTCACTATAAGCCAAGTACCTTGGTATGCCCATATTGTAAATTACTTGGTTTGCGGAGAAGTTCCATCTGACTGGAGTGTACAAGATAAGCGTAAGTTCTTGGTTGAGGTGCGTAATTTTTATTGGGATGATCCTTATCTTTTCAAATATTGCGCTAACCAAATTATGCGACGTTGCATTCCTGATTGTGAAATTGCTAGTGTCTTAAACTTTTGCCATGGCACTGCTTGTGGTGGTCATTTCTCAATAAAAAAGACTGCTGCAAAAATTTTACAGTGTGGACTCTATTGGCCCACTTTGTTTAAAGATACTAACAATTTTTATCGTTCATGTGAAAGATGTCAAAAGTTGGGGGCTTTATCTCGCCGTCATATGATGCCTCTTAGCCCTATTCTTATTATTGAGATATTTGACTGTTGGGGTATTGACTTTATGGGACCTTTTCCTCTATCTTTTGGTTATCTTTATATTCTTCTAGCTGTTGATTATGTGTCCAAATGGGTGGAGGCTATGGCTTGTCGTACTAATGATAACACAACCGTGGTAAAATTCTTAAAAGAAAACGTGTTGTCTAGGTATGGTACGCCACGTGTCACCATCAGTGACCAAGGGACACATTTTTGTAAACGTTCTTTTGAAGCTTTGATGCACAGGTATGGTGTTCTTCATAAGATTTCCACCGCATACCATCCACAGACAAATGGGCAAGCTGAACTCGCAAATAGGGAGGTCAAGCAAATTCTAGAAAAGACTGTTAATCCGAATCGCAAAGACTGGTCTTTACACCTTTCTGATGCATTATGGGCTTACCGCACTGCTTATAAAACTATTCTAGGGATGTCTCCTTATCGCCTTGTCTATGGAAAAGCTTGTCATTTACCTGTTGAGCTAGAACATAAAGCTTATTGGGCTGTCAAAGCCCTTAACTTTGATTTGAGTGTTGCAGGTCTTCAAAGAAAGTTACAATTGTCTGAAATAGAAGAATTGCGGAATGATGCCTATGACAACTCCAAGATTTACAAGGCTAAGATGAAAGCGGCTCACGACAAACAAATCTTGAGGAAAAACTTTGAGCTAAATCAACGAGTTTATCTTTATGATTCTCGATTGCATTTACACCCTGGAAAGTTGAGATCTCGATGGACTGGACCATTTGTCGTAAAGCACATTTTTCCAAATGGAGCGGTGGAGATTGAGGACCCCACTGATGGGCGAATTTTCAAAGTTAATGGGCAACGGTTGAAAAATTATGTGGAAAGGGAAAGTCAGTTTACGTGTCTCGAGGAGATCTCTCTTGAGCCTCCTGTCTATCCTAATTAATCAGGTTCTATCTGTCTCGTCTATCTATACCATATCTTGACTTTTGTACCATATCTTGATTTTATTTTTGTTTTTATTATTTGGTTGTCCTTGCTTTTATTATTTTTCTACCCCATATCTTGACTTTGTCTTTGTTTCTATCATCTATTTGTACCATATCTTGACTTTATTTTTGCTTTCTTTATCTCATTGTCTTGCTTTTATTATATGTTTATCCTATAATTTTTACTTTGTTTTCTGTTTTTGCTTTTATTTTCTTTTGCGTGTTTTATTTTACTTCCCGGTTAAGTGGCGGATACGGTACTCCGTGACTAATTAAGTCGGTTTTTCATTTCCCTAAAAACTGTAACCCAAACAAAAATCGTGCATTCTTTTACCTTTCAAAGTGGATACGATTCTTTCAAACCTTCGTAGATATTTTCCTTTTCTTCCTCCAAATGCATTGCTCAAAATTTACAAAGCACGGCTTGCAAGGTTAAAATTGCTAATGCTCATGGGTTTACCTGTTGATATACGATGGTTAATTGAAGCCAAAGTTCGATTATCTGGTGAATGTTCAAAAGCCTTTGTTTCCTTCATGCCTGGTTTGGGTTAAAAGCTCTTACGCGAAAAAGCGGAGAGCAAATAAATTACAAGTTTGTCACAAATGTGCACGATGGACCTGTAACAAGCGATGTCGCTCTTTAGGATATGTGTCTGTCAATCGAGGATAAGATTCAGTTCATTAAGGATGGACTGAGTAAGGAGTCTCTAGATAATATCTTGTTGACTCTTGAGACGCATCCTTGTGGACTTGTGCATCGAGAGATTTTAAGATTATGGACACAATTTCGGGAAGAGCAAGAACGCTATAGTCTCGGGAATCTGACTCAAAATGACCCTGTTTGCCAATTTATAAGAAAATTGGATGGGAAGCATATCCCCAACTCATAGAAGGTGTTTCAGCCGTTACTGGACGTAAAACCAGAGGAAGATGTGAGCCACAATCACAACTACCTGTACATATGCACTATTGCTGTTATTTTTGAGTTTCTATTTTATTTTTATTTTCAACGTTTGTCAGACAAACAGTTGAGCTACCTATATAGATGTCATTATTGTACCACCTTTTTGCATTCTATAAATAAATCTCATGTTCTTCATTTGCATATACATAGTTAGTGAGTTGTATCAAAATGGAGGGAACCTCAGCTCGTCGATTCAGAAATATATGTGTA